>WBMZ01008612.1:0-50820 GCA_013400975.1 Atrichornis clamosus | reverse complement strand
AGGATGCCCGGGAGGATGCCCGGGAGGATGCCCGGCCGCGCTCCGCCCGCGGATCCCGGGATGCGCCCACCTGCCGCCCCGGTGCGATGTGCCGGGGGCGGGCGGACCGCGGACCTTGCGGGGGCTGTCCTGCGCTTGTGCCGCCGCCCTGGCTCCGGAGCCGGACGCGGGCTGGGAGGAGCCGGGCGAGCCCTCCGGGCTGGGGGGGCCCTGCTGTATCCTAAATTGGGTGGGTAGGCAGCTGCGTGGTGCGGGGATGAAGGGGAAGGTCTGTTTCAAGCACCCGACTTGTGTGGGATTTTGGATCTTCACAAGTGCGTGCTGGTGGGTGAGGCTGTTAACCTCCTCCAAAATGTTACGACCGGGCTGTGAGGAAGAGGTGCCAGGGTGCATGTAAAGTGGTGCAGAGGTGGACAAGCATGTGCTCAGTTCTGCAGAGAAAAAGCGCAGCTGTCAGAATCATATATTTGGACCAGCAGAATCTGAAGTGAGTGATGCCTTGCTGAGCAGCTTAGACATTCCTGGGAGTTAAGTGACCTGCTGTCCCCGGGCTGAGCCCCAGCTCCGCAGCACCCACCAGCTCTTGCACACCTACTCGGTGGCTTCTCCATCCCTCTGCTCGGCACTCAGCACGGGGTCTCACACTCAACACGCCTCAGTGGTTGTTTCCAGCTGGCATCTGAGAAGGCTGAGCTCCACACAGACAACCTGTTTGCAAGCAGCGCTTTGAGCTCCTCTTTGCATTCTGTTTGCAATTTGCTTCCATGGTGCGTTTTTTACCTTGGTACCAAGTAATCTTAGGTGCTGTTCAGTGCCCTTTCCTTTAGCTCGTGATGTTTGTTGTTTGCCTGGACCTCTATTTATATGAGTTTTTGTTTTTAAACAAACCCAAAATACGTTCCAGTGAAACCCTACATACTATAGCAAATTTTGATTCCACAAAAGCTTACGAGAGCTGAAAGTACTGGAAGGTAATTTGTAATGCTGTTTATTAAGAAAGGCAAAGGAAAGCCTTTATAGATAGAAATTCTGACAAATACCTGCATCACACAGCCACACTGTATTTTCATCAGTCTAATTAGATGCAATCTCCCTGGGTCATTTGGTGCCTGCCAGGTTCTCAAGTGGCTGCTTTAGGACTTGTCTTCTGCTGGCTTTTTAAGTTCCAGTTTAATATGTGCTGAACACTGTTTTTTCTTTTGCAGATTTTGGCACTACTGAATACTGTCTCCTTCTTCAGCAACATGTATCACCAGCTATTGTTTGAATTAATGAATTATACCACAAGTGACCTTAGCAGAAAAAACAGCAAAACATTACTCCTCTGTCCCTTGCTCCTGACCAGGAAGAGTGAACTGTTGATGATTAATCTGTTTGCTCTGTATTCTGCATCTGGTGTTAGATTGATGCCATTACACAGTCTAGCAGGAATGTGAAAGTGCCTCTCTAGAACTGACAATTTAGTACATTATTTTTCTGCACGGTCTACAAACCTTTAAAAAATATTTTCTCCTAGGGAAAACTGCTTGAGTGGCATTGATGGTGGCAGAAACTCGCTAGTAATTCCCAAAGCAGTGAGCAAGGGCACTTGATGTCACAGTGTGAGCAAGTAGTCTCTCCATCTTCTTCAAACATCTCCTTAGGACCTCTTGCTTCCTGTGGTGTTTGCTAAGAGTTTGCTCGTTGTTATTTTGTGTGTTGCTTTGGTTTCAAACTGTGGCTCACCCTCAGGTTGTGCCCTACTCAGTGTACTGGCCTCTTGTTCAGCTGCTGTGCCTCATAGAAATAGATTTGATGGTAGCAAGGGGCTTTCCTGTTTTGATTACAACAGACAGCAATTTAAAGCTATTCTGAGTAAATTTTTGTCATTTTCTTTTACATAGCAATGGTCATGCTGGGTCAGGTGGAAATTTTTTTTAAGTCCACTGCTTTTTTTCTCTGAGGAGAGCTGGCAGCAGGTACTTAGGAAAAGAGAATGAGACCTGGGCAAAGACAGAGAGACCCTTGCCCTGGAACACCCTCTCCTCTTGCTGAAGCTCAGGCAATGAAAGTTTGAAACACTAGTTGTGCCTTTGTACCTAACCACCTTGAGTGATCTTTTTTTATAGGAGTGTCCACAGGTGGTTTTTGAACACATTTATACTTTTGGTATCCACTCTGTCACTCCAGCAAATCATTTTACAGCACATGTAGTCATTGGGCTTATGGAAAATTATTTCTTGATTGTTCTAAACTTCTGTTTCAAAAAAGTTTACGTCAAATTGAAAATCAAACAATGGTGGGAAAGTTTTATGTGGCTTAACTGATATTTACATTAGCTTAGATAAAGCTATTTAATCCCCTACATTTAATTAAACAAACAAAAAAAAGAAATAGGTCAATGAACTGATAATAGCTGCATGCAGGGTTTACTCAAGAAAGAAAGCCCACACTTCTTATGTACTTACATCTCAAGTTTTTTGAGACAATCTTTTTGCCCTGAGCTTGCACAACACTTACTGCATTAATGTCTTGATTCTGGACTCAGTTTCCAAGACACCATAACTCCAAAAGGATAATAATGGATTGTTTGAAAGATAAATAAAAAGAAATTAAAAAAATGTTGTAGTGGCTGGTCTCTGGATGCAGAACACTGTTGAGTTTTGTGATATACATTTCAGTCCCTTTCTTAGAGACCCATTGCAGAGAGAAACATTTTCTTAGATGGGCAATAAAATAGTTTGGTTTCTTGAATTCAAGATTACATTCCCTATCTGCTGTTTCCTAGCAGAGTGAATCACCAGTGATGAGGCTACTCCCAGTTTCTTCTTTGAGCTGGCATAGTTGCCAACAGCTCAGAAATTTGTTTAGAGACAATTCTCCAGATATGGCTGTGGCCAGGAGAACCCCATGAGGGTGTTCTGCTTGTTCTACTATAAACTCTCCACAAACTACGTCAACAAATCTGAATCTGAAGACATCAACAAGGCTAAGGAAAGTTGGCATGAGTCACAGTCATCCTGCACTTCAAAAGACAGGTTTTCCCCTTAGCAGCTTTCATTTATCACCTTGGGGGGCATCAGAGAAAGCAGCACTGCCCTGCAGGACATTCAGAGCCAGGGAAGAGGTGTGACTTGTGGATTTATGTGTTCCTTCTGTGAGCCAGCTAGTGGCCTTTCTGTTTTCCCAGTTGTCCCTCCCCAGGGTTGGTGAGATAGATGATAACGAACTGACGTGTAAAGCTGATGTTAGAGAAGAGCGGGCCAGGGAACCCTCAATTTAGCACGTGTTTGAAATTCCGGTGTCCAGCCGTGAAGTCCAGGTTGCTTTCCTCTTTCTCTTTCTGCAAACTCTGCCTCACATCAGTATGGAGTGAAAGAAGGACTGGAGTTTGTTTGTAAGCCACCATCATTTATAAACTCTCCTTCCGTCTTGGCAGTATAGACTTGATACAACCATTGAGCTTTTCCATTACATTTAAATCCTCTTGTACAATAAATCAGGTGGATAATTTGTGTTTTCTGTATGGCATTCCTTTGCAGGCTCTTTTTCTTTCTGGGATGTTTCTTTCCAAGAATGTTGAGAAGCTTTAGTTGTTCCCTGCTGCTTCATCCTTTCCCATGCACTAATGTAAATCTGGTTGTTGAGGTATGTTGACAGATGTCTTTCCTCTCTGCCTGGATTGTAACTGCAGGTCTGGAGGTTAATCAGATTGGGATGCTGGAATTTTTCCCCTTCATATACTTTCTCCTTTTCAGGTATGGGTTTGAGAAAATAAAGACTTTTGTTCTGGAAGAACTTTACAGCATGCTGGTGAAGTTGTGGCAGAGCTCCCACTTTCACGTTGCCGATGGATTAGGAGGTTAATGGGATCTACCATTCCCTCCTCTGTCCTCCACTCAGGATATGCATGTGAAGACTTACAGAGCCACATCTTTGTAGCAACCAAAGCAGGACCTGAGCATGGACTTGAGCAGGAGCACACTGCCCATGCTGCTTGGTTTGTATCTCACTCGTGGGTGTGTCGGAGTCCGTGCCAACACCAAGGGGAGGCTCAGGAACAGCTCAGATCAGAGCATCGGCCAAGGGCTGCTCCTCCTGGGCACTGCAGTTGTGACAGACTGGGGTGGGGTGGATTGAAGGTAAGTGTGTGTAGACACTGTCAGTGGTTTCTCTAGTGTGTATTAACTGTGAGGATCTCAGCAGATCGTTTAGTAACAGTGTGTATGGTGTGTTTCTGCATCTAATACGGTGGGATCACAACGAGAGTATTGTACCAGGTAAGAAAAGTATATCTTTGTTCATTACCAAGATAATGCTAAGAGTGTTATGTAGCAGAAAGCAACAACATAAAAACCCCAGACACTAAATTGTGAAGGACATTTGTAACCTTTCTCCCAGTTGCATCTTATGCTCAGCCTAAGTTGCCATATTCCCATCCCTCTGTGACTTGGGGATAGACAGTAAAATCCCCAGTGAGGGCTAAGGTGCTGCTGCCTGAACGTATGGGAGCTCTGGGAACTCTTTCACCGTGCTGACCACCCACTTCAGCCCCCAAGGAAATCCCAGTATGAAAACTAGCGGTAACAATCTGTTCCACATTGTAACTTGGAATTTGCTGCTTCTGCTGGTCCCTGATACCGCCTTGTTACCTCTATTGCGTTATCCCACTGCTGCATGTCAGAGGGAGAGACAGAGGGACACGGGGAAAGTTTTAGAGAGGTTTTTACGGTTGTGATGGGGATGGGCACCACTGTGCCCTCCATCAGAGCCACCACTGGACGCGTTTGCTTTCTGGGGAGTGGAGAAGAGGCCCTGACCACATTTGTGTGGATATAACCAAGGACACCAAAGACGAGATAAACCGGCGTGAACTGATGTGAGAAATTAATGTGGTGGATAGTGCTGTCAGAAAATTTCCTCCTACTGGGTTTATGAAAGGTAAGTATAAAAGTTGCTGTTTAGTCTCTACAGCTACACTGTCATGTGCAAGAAGCTCCTCCTTGGCAGTGACATTTGTCAGAGCAATAACTGAGCATCACGGGAGATGCACATGCCTTTTTGATTTTTACTGCTCTGCTCTTAGAAGAGCTCTAGCTGACAATTTTACCCCCTTTTTAAATCCCCTACTGTTTTGCTTTCCTTTCTGAACATATCTGCCTGTTGTACATATCCTGACTAGGTTCTGTGCTGTGAAGGAGATTGAATCAGTGTGACACAGATATTTGGAGCAGCCTCAGCTCAAGTAAAAAAACCCCTCAGAGCAGTGTGAGGGATCTCAATGGCTTCATGGACAGGAGAGGTGAGAAGGTGCTTGCTGAACCTGCAGTGCAGTGGCCAGTGTTTGGCATCAGAGCCAGCTTTAGGAGTCGTTGCTGAGTCCCAGGATGGCCTGGGGACTGATCCCTCACAGTTCTTGTCTTTTCTACTTTACTATAAATAGACATTTGGGATAAAATTTGATATGCAGATGCCAGGTTAGCTTCAGTCAGATGACAGGGGTTATGATGTTGTTATTTACATTAGGATGTCTAGAGGGTTGAGGGCTGACTCTGCCTTGCACAGCCATCACAGCAATGTGCTGTGGCGTGCCCTTAATGAGGGTCAGAGGAGCAGGTCAGGGGGTAGTGGCAGACCATCTGCAGTTTGCAATACCAGGTGCTCAGCATCTCTCAAAATCAGGCCATTTGTTTGCATCCTTTAATTAAAACACTCTTAGTTCACTTACAGCTGATTATTAAGAGAGAATGGAGATTGCTGCTGAGGAAAACAGACAATCATTTTTGCTTAATGAAATGTGTTATCTCATTGCGGTCTATCTAGAGAGGGAAAAATGTGAAAATGTTTGTCCTCTGTAAATAATACTTATATTCCACATGTTCAAACTTGCTCTCATCACAGAGACCAATGCATTAAGCTCAAGGGTGCCCTCCAGCACATGTATCAGGGGATATGGGGCAGGGCATGAAGGTTTACTCTCCTTGAAAGAAAAATGGAGAAGATAAGGCTGCCTCTGGGAAAAAGGAAGTGCCACAACTATTGTGTGAGAGGGTGGGAAAGGAGATGTGCAGCACTTGGTGACTGAAGAAAAAGATTGGAATTTTCAAAGGCACGAATGTTGCCTCATGATGGACAGGAAAAGCAGAATGCAATGGGAAATCACTCAGAACGAAAGCATGAGTCTTGCTGTTACCAGAAAATTCATTAGTTTTCAGGATGTGGAAACTGCATATGACACACAGCTGAGAGTGAGGACAAGGACGCTTATATCCTAATTTACAGCTAGATTATGCCAGCGAGAAGCTTCGTATCTCTTTCTTAAATTTAGTAACTGGCATTCCAGTTGTCCACTGGGACTTTGGTGGCTTTCTTCATGCCAGCATATCTCAATGTATGTATTCATGTACTGGAAAGAACTACAGAAGCTGGCAAAATCTCTATGCTTTCCTCCTTTCTTCAAAAGTGAGGATGTCCTCCATATTTCATATATTTCTAAAGTTCAGTTTCTATGAAATACAATTATTCATCCAAAGTGATAACTGCCTAAGAGATAGATGGATATGACAGCCCTTAGATGACATGGTGGTGTTTGGTCAAAAGTTGAACCTGATGACCTTGGAGGTCTTTTCCAACCTTAATGATTCTATGATTTTATGAAATCTATTTTTAATTTTAACAAAGAACAGAAGAATCTGAGAAAAACTTTAGATGAGAGCCAGTAGACAAATCTTGATAATTTCCACTGCTGAATTACTGAGTAACTACATTTAACAGATGACTTATTTAAACAGATTGTTGTCTCTGGGAATGCATATTTTTATTTCCTGAAAATTGTATTTTCCACTCGGCTTAGTGCTGCTGTTCTGTCAGCTGCTGTGACCACGTTTGCACACATGCACACACAAACACACAGAGCCTGGTATCAGGGCAACATGCAACTGGAACTGGATGAGTTTAACTAGCAAAAGGAAAAATTGCTAATTACACAGCAAAATGGTGTACAATATGCTGATTGCTACGGGTAATACTGCCCTTACAGCACATCATTAAGCCCATTAAAATTCTATGATTTGATGAAGACGTAAACTAAGTCCCATAAACCATCCTGATATTACAACACTCCTTCTCTTTGAATAGTTTAAGAGTATTTTGTTCAGATTCCTGTCTAGAAAACCTAGAGCTCCATTCTCTCCAGTAGGCCATGAGAATTTGATAAGAAACATTCTGGTCTCTGCCCTAGGGTGTTGATCAGTAACTGGGTTGATTTGCTTCTGATTCAGATTTGTTGAAGAGTTCCTGAAGTCTGTGGGTCTCAGTTGTGTTCACTGAGACCGAGAGTCTTTGTCATATTCAAGATATTTTCAAAACTAGTGAGAACTTCCTGAATGGAATAACTGCCTTCACCCAATGTAAAAAAGGCAAGTCTAACAATATAAATTTTAGGAGTACTTAGATCCGTTTTCTTCAGGAAAGAAAAAGTAATTTATATCAGTTATCAGGAAAGACAGAAGATGTATCTACAAAACTTCAAAAATGAACTTAGGATCCATGCTAGAGAAGGACCAGAAAAAGAGAGCTAAACAGTAAAGGAGCAATAAAGCAGGTCTTCCAAACGGTATGTATGCATCCCTTGCTCCAAGTTTCTTTTACATATTTCGTGGACATTTGTTGTGGTTTTGAGTGAATGAGACCAACATGACTTTTTCCACAGCTAGATTGGTATTTGCCACTGTTTGCTTCAACCAGGTGCTGACTGCCACAAAGACAGCAGGATTTCTTATTTTAAAAAATCCTTGCCCCCTTCCCTTATCCTTCTTAATTCAGTGTTTGAGGTTTGCATGACAAGGTTTTAGTATTGGGGGCCTGTGACAATCTGCTAGAAGCTGCCTCGGTGTCCAACAGAGCCAGATGGAGCCAAGACCAAGCCCATCAGGGGTGGCTGAAGCACCTCTGGGATAACGTATTTAAGAAGAAGGAGGAAAACCCACACAACAACCTGCAGTTGGAGGGAGGGGTGAGAACACGTGAGAGGAACAACCCTGCCGACACCAAGGTCAGTGTAGAAGGACGGGCAGGAGATGCTCCAAGTGCTGAAGCAGAGATTCCCCTGCAGCCCATGGTGAGACCATGGAGAGGCAGCTGTGCCCCTGTAGCCCAAGGAGGACCCTGCACTGGAGCAGATGGATGCCTGAAATAAGGCTGTGATCCCATGGGAAGCCCACCGTGGAGCAGACCCCGTGGAGCGAGGTGCCCATGCCGGAGCAGGTTTGCTGACAGAAGTTGTGACTCCATAGGGGATCCACACTGAAGCAGTTCATGGTTAAGTGAAACATGTGGGAACTTGTTGAAGTTCGTGGAGAATGTCTCCCGTGGGAGGGACTCCATGCTGGAGCAGAGGGTGGGTGTGAGGAGTCCTTCCCCTGAGGAGGAAGGTGCAGCAGAGACAACGTACGATGAACTGTAGCTCCCCTTCCCACTCCCTGCCGTGCTGCTTGCGGGGAGCAGGCAGAGAAAATTATGAGTGAAGTTGAGTCTGAGAAAAAGGACTTTGGTGGGTAATAAAGTCACCTCTCTCTGTCCTTATGATGCCTATGAGCCTTTTGATATATTTTCTCTCCACTGTCCAGCTGAGAAGGAGAATGACAGAGCAGCTATGGTGGGCACCTGGCGTGCACTCACCATATCCAGAAAGATGTTAAAAAATTTCCAACCCAACTTGGCACTAAATGGCTCCTACTGGTTCTCTCAAAGAAATCTCTGTGTGTGGTTTTGATTGACTAAAAAATAAATAGATGGCACAAGATAGATAACATTTAATTTAAAATAATTAGATATGCTCAGATGTTTCTGAGTCTTTTTGTTTTCTGCTGCTTTGCTTCATGTTTTGAAAATTCCATTGGAAAATAAACAGCCTAGGTACATATTTATTGCAAAGGTTTTGAATTTTCCATAATTAAACAGCTTGACTGATTGTGTTGCTCTTAAATAGACTGAGCTCAGGTGAGGATATGGAAGACTAAATGAGACAAATATTCTAATGACACCTAAATAAATGCACTTTTCTATGACAATGTTTGCTTTTAAAGATCTCACTCTCTGAAATAACTTCTTGCAGCATTAGTGAATAGTGTATAACTGGCTGATTGTTCATCTTTTGTGCACAAGCTTGGTGGACTTGCTTTGAGTACAGACTATGGAATGAATGTGTTTGAGATTTTAAAAGTTCCTGTTTTCTAAAAGACACCTTTGTCATCAAGCTACATCTCTGGAAATGTGTAAGATTGTCTTTTTTTTTGCCCTGTTTCTTTACTTGTAAATCATATTATAGGACCCCCCACCCATATATCTGTATGTTTTCCTCTGTCCCTGAAAAAACATACTCTTTCAAAGTCCAGATCAATTTAAAATGGTAAAAAGTCCTGCTGGAAGATTATAGATAAACTTCTTTGGTATTATCTTTTACGTAAATCACTAGATTATGCCTTTATTTTTCAAGAGATATTTAAAGGTAACTTTGTAAATGATGGTGAAATTGTTTTGGGGAAGTGCTAGTGGATAGCATGCTTTCTAAAAAAAAAAAAAAAAAAAAAGCAAACATAGATTTATATCGGTTGTTTGAATATTGCAAGAGATCCCCAAGATCTGAGACTGGTAAAGTTCATGGTTGTTCACTACATCCAGCCTTCCAGTCATGTGCAGTGGAGGGAAAACTTCTAGGGATAGTTGCCTTCCACTGAAGACAAGAAGATTGAGGAAGTTACTGTCAGTTGTGCTTTTGCCATGAGTATCTTTAGCTAAGTGTCCAATTGTTTCCCAATAGAAAAGCACCTCTGTTCTGTTTTCTGCCTGGTATTACTCATCCCCATGCCTCCCCTCTCTTTTTTCTGAGAGACGCAGGGCTTCCTCTGTCACTATGGAGATTTGATAATTTTTCTTTCATACATTTCCCAGAAACATCCACTTTCTACATATGTTTTCTAGCCTTCCATTTGTGTTTTTCTGTCTCTTCTACCTTGCAAACCCTTGCATGCATCCAGAGCTATTAGATCTTCACCTGCTTCCTCATAGAGAAAGACGCCTTTTGAGCATGTTCTTCCCTCTAATTCCTGTGCTGTTCATGCTTTTTCCTTTTTCAGTCTTCAGTCCACACCCCCACCTCTAACAAAACCTTCGCTCTTAACATTTAGTAGGGACAATCTTTCAAAATCACTCTCATACACCTAAGGGTAGGTTTTGCTTCTTACTCCCATTTGTCTTAGAATAGCCCAGAATCTTTACGAGGAATAGTAAAATATTGTTAGGACATCTGTCACATCCATAATCTTAAGATTTATTTGATATAGGTGTGACGAGTGGCTCATTAGTTTGTTCCTGACATCATCTGTGTGAAGCTCAGCTACTGCTTCCTTTGAACTTTAACCAACAACCCTTGTTGGTTTGCTATTACTTTTATGAAACTGTCTTTGCAAAGAACAGAGGAAGTGAAAACCAAGATTCCTCATAAGTGTGTTTCCTGAAGTTTTATATACACACACACATATATATCTATAATGAACATGGGAACTTCATCTGCCAATCTCTTGGAAGGTGTTAAAGCATTTGAAGTAAATATTATAACACATTCAAAATTATAAATATATTACCTTGAGTTTACAAATGTAACTGTTGACCTGGTTTGGAGACTAGATGGAGCTTGAGGCTGGGGATCCAGCTGACTTTGTTTGCTATTGGATCCAGCTGGCTTTGTTTGCTATTGGATCCAGCTGACTTTGTGATCAGATCCAGCTGTGAAATAACTAGGTGATTTGTATAAAGCAACAGAAACAGGGTGGGTGTGGTTTGCTTGTTAGGAGGAGCTGGAGGGGGTCTGAACTGCTTGCAGCCTGCCTGGGCTGGGTGGGCTCTTATTCAGCAATACAGAGTATCCAGGAAAAAGACCAATAGCAACTCTAGTTCTTCTGGGCAAGTTGTTAGCTTGCTTTGGTGCTCTGCAACAAAAAGTTTAGTTATTGAAAGAGAAGAAGATGGGAGTTTGTAGTTGGCACCTGAAGTGGCAGCGTTTAGGCTGTGGGCAGAAGATTCGGCCTGTTGGACGGCAGGGAAAAGGCGAGTACCACTGACTTCACAGAGTGTTTCTCCTCTCCTCTGTCTCAACCAAGTCGAGGTAAGCAGGTTTATGACTGATTCATTTCTGTTTTATTCAGGTGATGTGCAGATGAATGTAGCACCTGGTTCCCATGTCTGTAGGGAATCATTTGTAGGGATGGGCTCCAGCCTCACCCAATGCTGCCGCAGGGGCCTCTTGGGTGAACAGTCTTGGTTTTGTTGGTCGTCTCCATGTCACTGTTGCCTTACTTTTGAGGTTCTTTTTTAAGAAGTAAAGATGGCTTTGAATATTGTGACTGTTGTGCCTAATGGTGAAGAAGTGTCTGATGTGGAGGATCTGGCTCTGTTGTGAAGACCCTGTTGTTGGTGGGTGGTGTGGCCTTGAATGTAAATGTTTGTGGCCATAACAAAAGGGTGAAGAGTCCTACTGTTCTGCAAAGTTTAAGCTTGATCTGAGCATGCTTTTGAGAATGTACAATTATGTTTTGCCATTAATCTTCAGACAGATGTTTGGAATTAACTTAGTCAAATGCTTTGATGCTCTGAAAAGGCATATCCCTGTTTCAACTCTTAGTGTATGTGGTGTTCCCTTTTATTAAAGAGTACATATATTAGCCTAAATTGGATCCCACGGAGAGGTGGAAATAGAAATAGGTTGGACTTTATCAAGTGTTTTTTAAGATTAAATAGTGAAAGACTCTGCAAGGGACTTTGGTGTGGCAGGATAGAGGTTGGGCAAGAGTACCTGGTTTCTTTTCTGTGTAGTCACTTATAATTAACAAAAGCTTACAGAAAGGCTTTGAATACTGCTGAAAATGCAAACCCTGCAGCACTAGCTTTTTTTCACACTTATTTTCTCAAGCAAAGCTGTCCCTTTGTGATAACTCTTTCTAATATAAGCTTGGAAAGAAACAAAAGATTCATTAGAACAGCACCTGTGATATTACTGATTGTGCCTGAGATGGTACTGTACTCTAATAAAATCCTTTTAGTATCCTTCTGACTCTTCATGCTTTCCCACTGTTTAAAGCTGACTTTCCTGTGTTTTCTTGGAGAACTTACATATACTGACCTTTGGAATGTGCTATTTATTGATGATGATCCAACATGCATTTAAGTAAAGAACAACATATATTTTGCTGAATACTAAGCTGAAATGCTACAAATTTTGCAGACAAGACCACAAGACATGTTGTGCATGAATTATTTGATGTAAAACTCACCCAGTAGAAAACTGTTGGACTATTTTTTTCTATCCAAAGATGTACCTGTGGTCTCTGGACAATGAAAGTCATTATTTGCTGAGGGTATTTGTAGGGAAAATGCAAAATACCTTTGGGTATTTGTTACTTTGACTTTGCAAGTTTATATAGTAAATTTGAACACCTATTTTATAATTATACTTTCTCAGGCCCTAATAATTTTGTCCAAAGATCTTTGCAGTCTGGATGAAAAAGTCATGCTTCCTGCTAGTTTTGACTTGGGTAACTTTCTTCACAGCAGCTGTTGTGGGTCTGTGTTTTGGATTTGTGCTGGAAACAGTGCTGACAATGCAGGGGTGTTTTCCTTGCTGCTGAGCAGGGCTCACACCAAGGCCTTTNCAGAGCCAAGGCCTGCCCTGCCTCTCACCCCACCCCAGCAGTGAGGGGGCTGGCAGGGCACAAGGAGCTGGGAGGGGACACAGCCAGAACAGGTGACCCCAAATGACCCCAGGGATATCCCAGACCAGATGACATTATATTCAGCATATAAGTGGGTGTAAGAAGGAGGAAGGGGGAACAGTCATAGTTATGGCATTTGTCTTCCCAAGTCACCCTTATATGTGGCAGGGCCCTGCTCTCCTGGGAATGGCTGAACATCTGCCTGCCCATGGAAAGTGGTGAATGAATTCCTTGGTTTACTTTGCTTGCATGTATATGGCTTTTTCTTTCCTTCTTAAACTGCCTTTATCAGAACCTGTGAGGTTTCTCACTTTTACCCTTGTGATTCTCTCCCCCATCCCACTGTGGGGGAGTGAGTGGCTGCGTGGGGCTTGGCTTGGGTTAAACTGTGATGCCCTGAAGTATAATTAGAAACAAAAAGTGGTTGGAATAAAAGCCTGTGATTGTTTTATGCAAAGGTCAAAAGAGAATGTCCAGAGATGAGCATAAATACCCTTTGTTTACAAGTTCATTACTATTGTGCTGCTGTTTTAGTAAACCCGTTTTCTTGAAAGGTGAGAACTGAAGAACGCAGTGTTCTGTTCTGTCTCGATTTAAGTGAGTCACTTGGTTGATGCCTTCACAGCAATAATATAACTGCCTGATAATGGTTTGTCATTTTTTTTTCCTTGACTGACTTAGAATGAAAACTGCTTTGCAGGAATAAAGTGTGCTAGAATGGTATCGGAAATTCTAATCTTCAAGAGTGGCTTAATTTTAAAATAGCTGTAGGTAAATGGAATGCTGTGTGCAATTAATGTACTTTTAATTCAATATCTATTTCTGATGCACTAGAGAATGTTGGGATTTGTTTTCCAAAGCTTGCTCTGGAGTCTGGAAATAGAAAAGAAACTTTTTAATGCTATATAATGCTGAACATACTAACTGTACCTCTATGAAACTTTGGCAATGACTTATTTTTATAACCCAATAAAATAGAATGTATTCGTTTCAATTTGTTCTGCTTGCATTGTTGCAAACTACTCCCACGTTTTTACCCCCTCAAGAGTGAAAAACAATTCCTAGTAAATGCTTTCCCTGAACAAGTGGTTAGATATGTTACACTACTTGCTTTAAGCACCTGTCCAAGAATATGCACTGCTAATAGCTTTTTTCTAACAAAACTTAATCAATAAACATTAACTGGGGAATTGGAGAATGCAGGTTATTTGTTTTATTATGTATCAGTAAATAACATTTTCAAGTTTGATGCTCAGCCTACCTTCTGAATTTCAATTTTTGTGAAGCCTGATTTATTATTGTTTTTCTTCCTGGAAGGAGTTCATATCAACATCAGGGTGTATTTTTTGCTACTATACTGATATAGCAGATAATAAATTTTATCCAGACATACATGACTTGGTCAATATATGCAAATATCTTATTTGCATGCTGCAGAATTTGCACATTCAGTTTTGTGAATGTAAAACGCAAATGATGCTATTAGAATTTTGCTCAAGGCTGCAACACTACAAAAGAAACTTTGGAGATTAGAATTTTGCCAAGATTTTTTTCACTAATATCTGTGAAACTTGATGTAACATGTCAACATCCAACTTCTTGTGTGCAATATTCGATATACTGCTACATTCTGCCTTCATACCAGCCTCTGTATATAAATTGGTCAATGATTCTTCTTGTGTTACAAGAGCCAACATGCATTTCCTCCAAATCCAGCACTATCACTCCTCCAAGTTCAGGCCAAGGTGGGATTTAGGAATTGCACTAGGAGTGTTTTGAGATTGATGTGTTGTCAGAAACTGAAGTGAAATGTCTGTTTCTTAGCTGCCCTGGGCTCCTTTGGGGGAGCCTCTTGGGGAGGCTGCAGTGCACGGCTCCTCCCTCCACACCACCACTACCTGTGTTCAGGAAACTTTGCTCATCCTAGAGACTTCTTGAAGTGTTTCTTATACTGGTCTCTGAAATATTTATTATTTCTGTCAGCAGACGACTTGCTTTTCTTTTTTTTCCTTTCTCTGAAAAATGTGCTCCAGTCAGGATCCCTGAATCCTACATAGTTAGTTGGGATCTTACTGGGCTTGATGCCCAGTGAGACCAGTGTCTGCCTACCCTGTAGAAAAGCAGCCCAGCTCTTCAGAGGGGCTGTTTTCCTCTTCTAGAACTGCTGCAATAGCCAGAGACCACTGACTGAATATTAGTATCTACATGAAGATCAAGTACCCTGATTTTTATTTTCTTATAGAAAAGTTGAAAATAACCACCTCCTTCTGAGGAGGTGCCATACAACCCCCAAATAAGCTGTTCAGGTGGAGGAATTAATTGTGTGATGTGACCTAGAGCAAATGTGAAATGATCAGCTGAACTTGCTTGAAAGGCAGGGGAAAGGAAAAAAACACCTTGATGAAATTTTGAGATAATTCCTGAATAAACAGCAGTTTGAGATATTTGAGGACTAGAATTATTCTCAGACACTTTGCACAGTGAAGGGGCAAGCTGTACCAGGGAAACAAATTTTCTTTAGACTACAGTGCCTATACCTGCCCAGAAGTCTGGATAGCATCAGGGAAAATGGATTATCAACCTGATGCTGTATTTCTCTGCTTAGTTAAATAAGTATGTAGACCATGAGGAATTCTTCACATCTGTTTTTTCTTCTTATTTCTCTGCTTAGTTAAATAAGTATGTAGACCATGAGGAATTCTTCACATCTGTTTTTTCTTCTTCTTTTTTTTTCCCCTTTGCCTTTCCATTTTATTGGGAAGTTTGACTTAAAAATATTCCTTTTAAGGCTTATGTGTTGTATGAAAGAGAAGAGGGAAGGGAAGGGCATGATTTGGTTGTGCAGCAGGAAGTACAAAGCCGAGGTTTGGCACTGTGATACAGGAGCAGTCAGAGCAGTCATTCTAAAGAGATAAGATGACTTTTATTTTAGTGGTTGAGTGATTTAAGAGCTTGTGGATCAAGCAAAAGGCAGTTAGCAGGTAGTGTGCCATTTGTCCTGGGATGATAATTGAGCTGTGTTTCCTAGGACAAAAACCTCAGTGGATGTCAGGCTGTGGTTTAGCATGTTGTGAGCTGGCGTAGCACAGCCCTTAGGAGAGGGATTAAAGGATGTTTTGGATAGGGCAGGGCAAGGGCAATGCCTTGAAGAAGAGCGCTAGTGGGAAAGATTCCCTTGCTTTAGTGGTTCTCCTGGCAAAAACAAGATGTTCTTGGCTGTCTTGTAACTGTCATTGAAGAGATATTTTATTCCTTTTCTTTTTTCTCTGTGTGCTCACATGTGAGAGCTCATAATATTTGAGCAATAAAGGGTTGGTTTAGTCTTTGCTCCTTAACTATGTGTGTGGTTCTTTTGAAACTGTGCAGAGTCCTGTGATATCAGGGATGGCATTGGCAGAAACAGCACACTGCTAAAACGCAGTCAACCTCTACTGCAACCAAAATCCTCTCTTACAAATGCACACCCTCCCTTTAACTTGTGAACCACTGAATAAGCACTTCTGCCTTCTCCCCAGTCTCTCTCTGAATTGCAGTTGGCTGTAATTTGATAGTCACCTGGGGAAAGGGAATAAATGTTGGGATATTTCTTCTTTTGTGTAATAACTACAAAATATAGCTTGCAGTGCACTATGTATCTGACTGCTTTGGAAGGAGGGAAAACTTGCTTCTTCAGGGAGACAGATGCTATTTAGTATACAGGATGTTTGTGATAAATTAAAGAAATACTGCACTCCAGGGGAATTTGACTATTTTCTATTTTAGAATATGGACATTTCTAGCAAAAACAACTGTGCCTACAATATGAGATCACAAATTATGGCACAAATTTAACTCTCTTGACTTTAATCAAAGAAGTCTATTGAATAAAAAGAAGCAAAACTGCAGGGAGAAAAGGTAAAATAGAGGCTTGCAGAATGGTGACTTGGGGATCTACAAAGAAAGTATTTGGACTATAAGCTCTGTTGACAGCAGTGTTGCTGTATGAGTAACATAGAGCTTGATTTCCAGAAAGCAGATTTTCTGCTATGGATGGAAACAGTTTATAGAATTTTTTTTTTGGTGCTTTTTTTTTTTTTTAATTAGTGACAATTCAATGTATCCTCCAGCTGATATCTACACCATTTACAGCAAATAGTTGTCACTCCCATTCTTCACTCAATATCATTGTTTTTCAGTAAAATAGTCTCTGTACTCAGTTTCACAGCATCATAGGTGAGCTCACAGAGATGTCTCAGCATCTTGTACTTTGTTTTATTATTGTAAAAGGTGTCTTACTTGGGTCAGCAGGGAAAGGAAAACAATCGAAAAGGTATGAAAGAGGATGACAAGATGGGGAGGCTTGTAGTAGTTGAGGACAAATGTATCATTTTAATGATATTTTGTGGTGTGCTCCTGAATATGCATCAACAGGTTGTAAATAATCCAAAGAGAGGATTTGCACAGGCTCTGAAATGCTCTCAGTATCCCAGTCCAATTTCAAGCTGTGACAAATAAGCATAAATACTGCAGGCAGCATTTTGCTCATCTCTCTACCATTCAATCACTTATAAAACAGACTTAAAACAAACAATGCTGTGAAACCTGTTTTACTGACCACTGGGGAGAATGACAAAGTGGGAAATATCTTTTTAATAGGTATTTTAAAATTCTCTGGAATTATTCATGGAGAATACCTTTTTTTTTGTATACGGGTGACTTCTTGCATAATTCTAAATGTATGGAAAGTATCAGTTATGGAAATAACGGCCCAGTTTTCCACCCACTGAAAAGAATTTTGTACGCAGCAGTAATTTCACAGTGGCACCTTTCTTTACTGAGGTCTCTTGGCTATATGAGGATGTTTCAAAATAAAGGTGAGTTTGCAATGGAAATTTCTCCAAGAAAGGTGCCTGTTCAGACAGGCCTTAATCAGGAACTGAAACTCTTGGGTTCTGGATAAAATTTCTAGTCATAATTGGGAATGGAGAACCACCTGCAATAGGAAATAGTTGGTCCCTGTTGTGGGAAGGCTTTGTCAGAGGTCACTTAGCACAAATATTCTGACTGCATCATGTAACAGGGATTTGACTGTGGCTTCTGTGTCACAAGTGGACAAGCTCTGGCTATAAGTCACAATGAACAGATATATGTTTTAATGGACTTTTCTAGAGGGCTTTGTCATAGTGTGGGATTTGCTGAAGTGACACTCGTGCATCTCTTTGAAAGACCCAAAATCAGCTGAGATCTTTACTAGTGGTAGAAGGCAAGGATTCTTTGGTGGTCAGTCCTGTGACTCAGGAAGGCTTGGAACCTCATAAATATTTTCAGATTCATGATCCAAATGAAAAGGGTTTATTAAATAAATTGATTGATGCTTTTAGATAAACAATGTAAATACACTAGTGCACGTACAGTGCCTGAATACTTTACATTATGATGTTGAAAGCTGCAATTCCAGAATGACACAGAAGATTGGTGAGTGTCCCTCTTTCTAACGATTGTGTTGATCAGCTTTGTGCTTCAAACCTTCAGTTCCTATTTTGGGATAACTAATTTCTGATCAGTCACTGAGAAGCTGCTGTTTCTGGAGACACTGGATTTTTCCTTTGCTCTGTAGTGGAGGGAGCACTGCCCACTCTGGACTGTGTGAGTGTTTATGTGTGTTTACACGGCAGTGAGGCGACGGATGAGTGACAGCCACCATCCCCAGTGCTCTGTAAGGAAAATGGGAATGAGGAGAGCAGGATTAGTGCAAGGGCCAAGAAAAGCAATGCTTAAGGAGAGAGTGCTCTGTAAATGGAGTTTTAAACAAGCCCACAGTATGTGCTAGCAGACAGAACACTTAACAACCATGAAAAACATAATCACATGAGCCTTTTTTATCATCAAATGCCTGAATTCACCATGTTGGTTTTGCTTCTGAATCTCCTCACTAGGTGTTGCAGCAACCAGTTACTCTTCATTAGCGTGTTCCTGACCTCATCCAGTGTGCCAGCCTGGTTCTGAAGTGTCTGTAGAAACCTGGGCAGATCAGAGGAAGTTTTGACTCTTTCTCATAGTGTGCTCCACACACCGGAATGTGCTTTCTCTGAGCTTCCTGAACTCCTTGCAGCATATGTGAATGTGTGTGAATGCACACTCAGCTGTCAATTTAATAAGAAGCTGGTGTTTTAGTAATGAAAAACCTGACCTGTCCAACATCTTGGATGTCTAGATGTGAAATCTCTCATGCAGGAAGGTATCTGTTTCCACGCCAGGAATTAAATCACACTGCCTTCATAAAATCACAGTACAGAGAAGTTTGATGAAGTACAATCCATTTTTCAAATCAAGGCACGGTCACTTGGCTACAGTCAGTGTCTGATAGAGCAGCTGCTGCTGCTGCTTCATGTGTCAGCTGTGAAATGGGCTGGCACCATTAATTCTGTAACCAAATAAATGCAGATGTTTGCAAGAGCTTTTGTGTTTTTCACCTTAGACTATCCAAAGGTCACCAAACTTCCTGAGGATTGAATTCAGGCAATATTTCTTATTGGTTTAAGGACAAAATTTCATTCTTTACAGGCAGTGTCCAATACTGAAGATGGAAATAATCCTGGCATGGTATAGCTCATTCTTGTTGTGTTATGAAATGCTGATGTTTGTGCTTGGTGATGCAAGAAGTGCTGGTCTGTCTTGCCATTGTATAACACCCATTTCAACCACTGTGTGTTGATTTTCATTTGGGCACAAGAAGGTTTTCAGGAGGACCAATGGAGATAGATGCTTCTCTAAGTTTGCCTGAGCTCCACATTTTCAGTGAAATATGGATTTGTAAACTTGTGGAAATATAATAGAAGGATAAGCAGCTGTTTAACGTGGAGGAAGGTGGGAATTAACTGTGCTTGAAGGTGTTGGTAGAAAAATAAAACAAGCAAAAACAGTTCAAGATCAAAAAACTCTTTGCTTCCTTTTTTTTTTTTACTCCACTGAAGAATGGTCTTTCTGACCTGAAATCTTGAGCTCTCAGCTTCCTTAAGGTTCAGATTGTGACTTAAGCTGTTGAACAGTATGGTTCATATTTATTTCTTGTGCTGATATGAAATCAGGCTATTTCTTAATCATTAAGAGAACAATTGAGCAGCAATTTGGTTAATGTTACCTTAGACCAGAATTTTGAGACTGTCATTTAGAGCAGGAGGCTGCTGTGAAATCACAGGGTAACCCCATGTTTGTCATGTTTGTTCTACTTCTAATTTAGCTATAGGATTTATAGTTAGCTGAGATTTACATTGCTTTATGACACATTTTATACTGTACTGAGCTCTCCTGTAAAAATCAAACAGATGTTTTCAAATATATGGGTGACTAGGTTTGTTCAAAATTTTTCCGTTCATCAATTTTTATGCACAATATAATAGCTTTAATGGATTTTAGGTTGAATTACAATGGCAGACGTATTTTTGGTTCAAATTGAAAGAGATGCCTATAGAACAATAATGCTGTTGCATGGACAGAGCACATGCTGAAATAACATTCATGAATAAGTGAGGCCAGACCTTTAAAACTTTATGGTTCTCATCTTGATACTGCAAGATCTTAAACATGGGAAAGTCAATGCCTCAGATTTTTGGAGATCACTTACTGAAAGTATTTAGACTTTCAATTGCTATATATATAAAAATATATATAAATTTTGAGTTGTCTTCTGCCTTCTGATTTGTTGGGGTTCTTTTTGAATGTTCCTTAAAGCATGTATCTCCATTGGCCCCGTGTGCATAGGAAATGATGACACTGATAGGTCCTCTCTGGTGAGAGCCTAGTAATTGTGATTTGATCTTGGTAGAGCTGATTTTCTGATTCTTGGTGACTGCAGATTAATTTGCATGAATAAAAGTGTTGTTTCCAGCCATATGTACAAGTGCAGTGAGCTGCAGCCTTGGCCCTCGGCAAAAAACATCACTGAGTCACTGTGGAGATGTGGATGCCTATTTTGTCTTTACTGTAATGGAATTTAGATTTCGAGGCCTCATATGGGTGTACATATGAGAACATAAATTCATTTACATTTTCTTCTTGTATCTTGTTTAGAGAAGTTTGTCAGCTGTTTCTGGTACTGATGTAGCTTCACTGATGAAGTCAATGTTATGTAGCTGAAATATTTTACTCCTCTTTCACTAACATCAATATATTCTACCACTTCAGTGTAATGAAAAAAAAGTCATTCTCCCTTTTATTATTATTTATAATAATATAATTTTATATAAGTATTATGTGTATATCATGGGGAAGGTCTCATTACCCCTTATCTTCTTCCACTGCAAGTGGCACTTCCATTCAGGTCTTACCAAAGGCATTTATTACAAAGTCATACCTGATGCTGCTCTTATCGGCTGTCTTATCGGCTACCTTTTCCCATCATTCTTAATGCAATGAATTCTTTGTCAGTAAACCTATTTTTGACTTCTCCATTCATGCACCTAGAAGGATAAAGTAATGAGAGAGCTCTGAAGAGCTTCCTGTGCTATGTTGATGGCCTTGTTAACAAAAGACAATGTTAGTAAAGGAAGAATTCAAGTCTGATTCATATCTTAAACAGGTTGTATTAGCTCAGATTTAAAGGATTTCTCTACTTAGTAAAAGGTTTTTCATGAGCAGAAATGAGCCAGGCACAACAACTGAAAAAGGTTTTGGTTTAGCTCTGCAAAAAGCAGCAACTTGTATGGGTGTATATTGCTTTGGATCCATGGAATAATGAACAATAACTTCTAACCTTGAGTGCAAAGCAACTCTTACAAAGGTACAAAGTGTTGAATATAGTTTAGCTTGCTTTCTTAGACCAGCTCTTTTCTCCTTTTTGTTCCCCAAATGCTCCTATTTGTTTAGATTTCCCTTTTGATTCTTCCTTTTTACTCTCAGGTGCTCCAAAGGAAATGCACAGCCTTTTCTTAAAAGTCTGGTGGGACAGAGATGTTTGCAATTATAGTAATGAAAAGACAACACAATAAGTGATAGTACAATTACCAGGAAATGTGCTTTATTACAGAAAGTTAGGTTACAAGGCTGTTGGCCTAACTCTCCTCTTCATGAGAAGGAGCAAAATGCAAACGTGTAGTGAGGTAGCCCTGGTTCCCCATTTTGACTTGGCATTTTCAACAAAATCTCTTGGTTTCTTTCTAATGCTGCTGTGTTGGCTCTGGAACTAACACAAAGGAAGTTCTTTGAGGATGAAGGAATTTTGGTAATGCTGTAAACCAAGAGAAAGTTATGCCAAGCTTTTCATCTTTATATATTTAAACCTGCATAAAGGATTTTAAAATTGCTGCACTCACACCTTTGTAATTTGTCATGTTTGGCAGTGCTGCAATAGTATCAGTACAAAACACTTCTGCCTTGCTAAAACACATAAGACATTCTACTCTAGTTTATTACTACAACACTCCAGTTATAATTATCCAAATTCTGTACTTTGGGAGAATTTGTCTCCTTTTTTTTATGGAGAGGAAGAATTTTATTTTTTTTCTTATGAGAGATCTTGCCAAGAACCTGTGCTCTTCCAGTAACTGCCAAATGTTTTCAGTCTCACCTTGATATATTGACTACAGTTCTGAGATGGTCAAAAAAGCTCAGCCTGTAAGTAATTAGTGAAGCCACCATTACCTTGCTGTTTTCCATCTGTTGATTGCTCTTCAAGAGTCACTTTCACAATATTCACTGACTCTGACAAGTCTATTTTGCTTTGTGAGTTATGTGTGACAAGAAACGTTGTGCTCAGTGCACAGGAAAGAGCTTGTGCTGTTAACTGTGGTGCTTGTCTCCTGTGTGTGGTGTTAATCTCAGCCACAGTTACCTCTAGAAATCTGTGTAGGATTGAAATAAAATAAAAAAAAACATAGAAAAAGTGAGCCGGGGAGGGAGAAATATGCCTGAGTAATGAAATGAATTTAAAGAAACTTTCACAAGACAGAAAGCAAGATGAAATGGTATTTTCCTTTGCTGTATTCAGTCATTAAGTTTTACATCTGAAAGCCCCTGTCTGATTCCACTGCTGCCTGAGAGGCACCAATAAATTATGAGCAAAGCACCCCATTGATTCTGGATGCAGTGAAGAACTGTGGAGCATTGTCATGAGATGAATGTATGGCTCAGACTCACAGTGTGCCTTCAAATCTCTCTTGTGGGCTTTTTGTGTCTCTAGAATAGGTGAGAGCCCTACTGTTCCTGCCCACACCTGTTTTGAGACTTTTGAAGTGTGTGAAAATCTTGTTTTGGTGATGCTAATGTAATTGCATAGGTAGAAAAATGTGTCAGATTGATGTTTGAACCAAATGGTTCCTCTCCTACCTGGTGTGGCTTGCATGGATATGAACCTAAGGGGTTTTGGATGGGAACCATTTATCTTTTCAACCTGTGTTTATTGTGTGCTGGTTCTCTTCAGTATCACTGTGTGGTTGTGGATATTTACCCTCCCCTCACCGTGAGCAATGGTAAACACAACTTTGTCATACTCGAGTGTGGGTCTAAGGGATCTAAATCATCGCTGATTAGAATCCACTGATCTTTTCCACATAGCTACATACCCTTTTTCCTGTAGGATGGACAATGTTTGTTAAATCTTTTCAGTATAATATCATAAAATTTGATAACTCCTTTCTAAGGGGATTAAAAAGACTTGATGCTGGTTTAGTATATTAATTTCAGAGTTTTATTGATGGTGGTAAGGATTAATCACATTCCAAGAATAGAAAGAATATCTATTTTTACTTCTCAAAATATATTTATGAACATTGAATAACAACATGAGTTGTAAGATTGAAAATCAAGTTATAGCTCTGTGTTATACTCTTTGATTTATAGTTAGGTCACTGGAAGACCTGTAAGAATTATGAGGTAATGTGGAGGGAGGATGGAGTTGATTGGTGAAATGTTTTGAGATGGAGAACCAGAACTTTCCATTTGAAGTAGAATGTTTAAGACAATTTTCTCTTAAATGAGAGGCAGTATCATTTAAATTAAATTGTTGTGTTTGAATACTGGTTGCAAAAATTATTTTAACTTGGTGGCCTTTTCTTCACAAATGTATTTTAGGGTTAAATTTTTCTTTTTGAGAAGGAATGATGTTTTAAAATATTTTTAGGGAGACATTGCAATTGGCATTTCTTCATCTCAAGCTCTTAAGAAAATGAATACTGCTGTATAAGTATTATATGTGCTACTTGGTATTGTCAAAAGGTTTGGACAGAAGATATGTAGCTTTGGACAGAAAGTGACTGCCAATTTGAGCTAGTTAGCAATAAAATAATAAGCAAAATGATTCCTCCAGCGAATTTTACTTCAATCTAGCAGGGTTGCCTGGGTTGGTGATTTCTCCAGATAAGTTGCTACATGCCTGAACCAAGAAATGCTTCTCTTGCTGTCAGTTTATTGTACTGCTTTGGAGGTCTTTTTTTTTTTAACTTGTAGAAGTCTTTTAGTGCAGCATTCATTGGCTTGCTTGTATGCAAATTAATTCAGTTCCATCTCTGTGAAGAAAGTGAAAAAATTCTTTCTCTCCAATTAACCATTTGGAAATTTTTCTAGTTACTGCTTTTCAAAGTAATAAAAATTATGGTGCTTCTAATTAAACTTCATTTTTAAACATTGCATTCTATATGCAATATTTTGCTTGAATCTGTCATGTTTTCCTACTTTTGTTACAGCACATGCCTCAATTTGTACTTTTCCATTTCAAGTTGTCAAATTAATTAGCTTGATTACACTTTATGTCATCAGACTAATAATGCACATCCTTGTCTATATCTGGATTCCTCTGAAGAGAGTGGGAGTTCAGCAATCAATTTCTGTGGAAATAGTTTCATATTTCACATTAGGGAAAATATTTTACTTGGAGAACTTATGTTAATGATAGGAAAAATCTGAAGGTTGAGTTGATGGATAAAGAATCCAAAAGTTGGTATGTTCTTGCCAACATCTGCAATCTGGAAAATTGTCTGAAAATACCATTTGCTGAATTTGTAGAAGCCTCAAATGGGGAGCAATAAAACGCCTTTCCACTTACACTTTTTTTTGGCACTGCTTTCTAGCTTCACTTGTAAAACAAAAGAGCAGAGTCTGGTGAAGTGTCTCTAGCACCAGTCTCCTCTGCTGAGAAGGTGTGAGTCCGTGGGGTTTCTGAGCCCATGCTGGTTTCAACACTTCTGACAAGGTTGAGAACTTCAGCACCTGGACCCTGGGTGTGAGTGGATGCCCTTGCTTAGTGACGTGCAATAGCAACGGTGTTGTCCAGTGTCATACTAAAACCTGTATTTGAGCAGAGAAATTAGTGTCAGTATAGAGCTGATTCTGCTTTAGACCTTGCTCTTAGTGACTGGCTGGACTGACAGACTTCTCCCTGATGAGGGAAGAGGTTTGCTCTTACATCTCAAGATTGTCTTACCTCTCTTTCCTGAGTATGTGGGAGACTTCAGCAAAGTGCTCACTTCTTCTGTGGGGATCTTCTTGCAGTTAGACTGGAAAGAAAGAGTGAAAAAGCTCTTAAGAAAATTAAAATCACAGGGCTGAGCTAAAGGAAAGATACTGAAAGACAGGTCTTGAAAGTCTACTTTTGTGTCTCAGCAGCACTTTAACCCTGTCTAACTGGCTGTACACTTGACTCTGGGGCCCGGGTTTGTGCAGGTGCCCTTTTTATTAAAGAAGTCTGTATAACTCTACTGAATCTTTGACTCTGCTGCAGTCACTGAGCAAGATCCTCATGGGTGATCCCAGTGGTGAGTGGTTTTTTGGAAGTAAACACGGAGTGTTAATTTGCTTTGTCCCACTGCTGTTGTCATGGTCTGGGAGAGGTGACTGCATCCCAAGGCATCCAACAGAGCTGTTTGCTGAGTGCTGCTATGGTGCTGATGGTAGTGCATGCTGCTACAAGTGGCTATGACTTGTTTGGTTCCTTTTTACTGCTCACAAACACAGGGAATGTGGGCCTTCTTGTTACAAAGGGTGCTGTTACTAAACATGAAAAACTTCCAGTGTATTTCAAATATTTGAAGCTGCTGTGACACTTAAAGGATGAGAAGAGGTAGATGTGGCTTATCCACAGTAACAGTAAAAAACAAGTGTCTATTGTAATTCAAGTGAATGAGTATCCATTTGTGAACAGCTGGCACATTCTTGTGAGCTATCAATTTATCAGGAGAGATATGGAACCAGACACTTGCATGCCTCTTGCTCCTATTTCTAATGATGTGCTTTCTGCATGGACTTGTCATCCTTTTGGGAAAGGGGAAAAATAAAATCTGAAAATGGTACTGGCCAGAAATTCTGTGTGATCACAGAAATGTGGTGTTAGCTCTGCAAGCTGTTGCTCTGACGCAAATGTTGGTAGAGGAGATGGTATCATCTTCCCTTTTGCTTAAGCAACCACAGGAACTGTTTTGCAGAAGAGAAGGTTGAATTTTTAAAATATTTTCATCACTTTCAAATCATCCACTGAGACTCTATATGCAGTGTAATGGGCACATTTCCTGTAAGATGATTTTGGTAATTGAAGCCTTGTCTTTGGTGGCTGACTCAGCTATGCCTGTAGAGTAGACCATGGATTCCTAGGGCAGGCTGTACTCTGTGTGCAATCCACTGGCTTGTGGGAGCATTTTTCTGGGCATGATATATGGTAAATCATGACCTGCTGCTCCTACTAGGTGTGTCTAGCAGCATGGAAAGTATAGGGTAGTAGTGGCAATTTTGCCAGCATGGACAATATGACCTGATGGTGTTTTACGCTCTGGGCACTGCTGGAGAGAGCACTAGAGCTGTGCAGGCTGTCGGTCCCAGGCTTCACTACTGCTGCAGTTTATCAAACTTCCTAAAAACATTGGTTTGCCTCTGCATTAGTCTAAAATTTTTTTTGGTACTGTTAATGTGCAGATGGCTGGTCATCTTCTAAAAAATCGGTCACACTGTCCTAAGAGAAGTGAGATGGGAAACGCCTGAGGGAGAAAGACCTGTCTTCCCTCTGGCCAGGTCCTGTCCTGTAGAACTGGCTTGCCTTGGGACTCTGCCTGGCTCCTGCCTTACCTTGTCTGGTGGTTGGTTTGCATGGTACTTCTGTATTTGGGTTGTGTTTGCAACTCTTAAACCAGAGGCTTATGCGATGCATCTCAGGCTGCCCTTCTCCTCTTTGACACAGGGCATAGGGGCTATTGCGTGTGAATGATCCAGTATGTGGGAGGAGATTTACCAAAGTAGCAGATCTGAAAACATTGCAAAGTACATCTTGCTTCCTAGTAATAGCTTGATTTCCAGGAAAAAAGAGTTAACAGTATTTTAGTTGATCAAGGAGGAGATGCTGTTTTTCATATCTGAACACCTTAATCTTAACACTATCTTATCATAGTTTTCATATCTTAACCATCCTTCCCTCCTCACCCAAACCACAACCTGGGGATTTTCTAATCCTGTAAATAAATCTATGATTAATATGTTTAAGTTGTAAAGCTTTATATCCTGCCCAAAAGTCAAAACCAACCCTTTGCTGGAGGAACTACTTTGCAGAAAGCTGCTGTGCTTTGGAAAACAACTCACTGAGGGGAGGAAAAGCCTCAACACAGCTTGTGGAGAATTTATGTTCGGAGAGCAAGTAGAGAAACAGAGTTTTTTGAGCCAGCAGATCACAGGCTGAGAAGCATGCTGCCTCAGGCAGAAAGGCTCAGATTGCCAACAGGAGTCTATGCTGTGCACCATAAAAAGTTGCATATGCAGTAGCAGGGTTTAGCAGATGATCTGTGTGGCCGTTGGAGGTGTTTTGTTCTCCCCACACGCAGTGAGTTCTGTATCCCCAGGCTGTCTGTTGAAATCTTGCCTGCAACAAAAAGTGAACTCGTATGGCACTCTTATGAACTGGGATTATTTTTTTTTACTGAGTATTTTGATATAATTGGCTCCTAACTGGAAAGGCATGTCCAAACAGTTCTTCTTAAGGTCAGAATGCAGTAGTTGGATCAAAACCCAGTGCCATGGTAGCTCAGGGGAGCTGTATATGCTCTGTGTTCCTGTTCTTGAAAGACTGGATTGTGGTGTAATTTGAATCTACTGTAAAGCCCAATTTGGGAGGTCCTTTGGAGCTCAGCTCTAAGCTAGAAGATAGCTTATCTGTGCAGGGGAGAGAATGAACGAACCAACCTCAGCTCTGGTTCTGAGGGTACCACTGTCAGTCATTTGTGTAGAAGGAATTGGTTTTGACTTGCTCTTTTCTGAAATATGTTTGCTGTTGGTGGCCTACACTTTTTTACCCCCACATGCTTTTCATTTTTATTTTACTTTGCTTCCCCAAAAATCCACAAATTCTTGATGTTACGGAGTACTTGAGAAAACAGCATGATAAGAAAGCTTTGACAGTGTAGGCTAACTGCTGGAAAAATAGCAATCTCAATTTATGATGTCCTTACCCCAACTATTGTGCTTTACAAGAAAATAGAAAGTTTTTCCTTTTGAAGATGAAACAGAGCTTCCAGATTTTAGTCTATCTGCATAAGGAAAGTCTTATCTGTGAGTTCATCTGCTGTTTTTAGCGCTCATCAGTTTTAGTAACTGTTGTCCTTGCATATGTTGCCACGGACAAATGCTATATTGTCACTTATGTGATCTTTTTTAAGTTGCTTGGTGTAGCAGTGTTTCGCCAGGTCTATGTATAATCTTATGCTATGACAGCCATTATAGAGACAGAGCTACAAATGAGGCTTCCTAACTTTTTTTTCTCACCTGTGTAACTGGTGACAAGGGCGTTACATAAAGATTTCTCCTGGAATGAACCTCTAGTATTCAGAGGTACTGTAAACTGCTTGGAAGACAAGTTTTTAAACTGTGCATTTGCAAAGATTGTAAGGATTAATATAGTTGAACTTGAGAATAATGACATATCAATGCTGTTGGAATAAGATATTTTAAAAGTCTGAAAGTCTTTGTAAGGTCTACATGTTCCTTTACTTTTTTATTAGCATAACAGAGTAAATATCAACTTTTCCATTGTGGCTGTGTCTTGTAGTACTTTCACACAGTTAATTTGAAGCCAGGCATTTTTGAGCCTTATTTGATGGATGCATAAGGGACTGGAGGACTGCAATCAGCTTGGTTTGTGTTTTTGAAGCACTTACAGTATCCTGAGGTGTTACTGTTTTTTGCAATTTCTAACGATGTATGTTTGTGAAATTTAGATGGATATTGGCTCATTATATAGAGCAGGGCTATAATAAAATATTTAATCCTAGGCACAGTCTCTGCACCTTTGTTTTACTGTGGTATCATTGATTCAAGGTCGTTTTTAGCATCTCTGTATCAATAAATTCTTTTGCTCAGAAAGTTGGTCAGATTGTCTTCTCCTGAAAGAAGGGGTAAGAAAACTTCCTCTGTCCTCTTTCTCCTGCCTTCTCCCTGTTGTCCCCTGCCCCCAATAATAATAATAAAAGAGAGAGGGGAGCTTGGCTGTGATAGCTAATACATTGTATTATGAAGAAGAAACCCTCAGTTTCTGACTACCACCTTGTGAGGAAAACAGGCCAGCTAAAAGAGACTGTTTTGACATATTAGCATAAATAGATTAAATGTAGGTGAGCAAATGAAAGAGAAATGCCTTCTATAAACCTGTGACTGTCTCCTTAAAACTACAAATAAATGCTTGGGATTTTGTTTGTACTTTTGGATTTTGTTGTTGTTTTTGGGTTTTTTGTTTGTTTGTTTTGTTTTTGTTTTTTTTACATTTAAGTAGATTTGAATAGACCATGAGTTAAGTGAGCAGGATAATAGCCGGGCATTCCTTAGCCAAAATCAGGGTATTTTCAAACCTGTGAGCCCAAGATGAAGTAGAGTACTGTGTGCTGCAATCCAAGCGTGGGTCCCTGTTTTGGTTTGAGCCTGGCTGGAGGCCAGAAACTACCCAGTCTTGCTCCCTCCTCACAGCTGGACAGAGGAGAGAAAAAAAAATAATTCAAAGCGTTCATGAGGTTCTGTGATAAGAATTCAAGAGAGGCTTCAACTTAAGAGACAGTAAATTTATTTATTGCACTAAATTTATTGTACTAAAACTAATAATTTATTGCACTAAAACTAACAGAAGAAAAACAATGAGAAGTAAAATGAGCTTTTGGAGAACACCTTCTTTCCCCCCACTCTCTCCTCCCAGCTCTACCTTCTACCCAAACGATGTGGGGAGACGGAGAATGGGAGGGGTTTTTTTGGTCAGTTCATCATAGTTGAAGAATTGGAGTCTTCCCCTGCTGGACAGTGGGGTTCCTTCTGGAAGGCAGTGTTCTTCAGGAACCCCTCCCTTTAGAAAGTCCATCTCACAAGCAGCCTTCTGCTAACTGCTGCAACATCAGTCCATCCCATGGGCAACAGCAGCCCTCAAGCTGCTGTGGCGTGGGTCACTCCTCCACAGGCTGCAGTCCTTTCCTAGCATCCTCCTGCTCCGGTGTCTGCAGGGGGGCCTCTGCACTTCCGTGCCCCTCTGTTGGCTGGAGGGGGACAGCACGCCTGACCCTGGTCTCACCACCAGCTGCAGAGGAATCTTGGCTCCGACTCCTGTACCTCTTCCCGCTTCTTCTGAACTGACCTTGGTATCTCCATGTTGTTTTTCTGCTCACATCTTCTCACTCACCCCTCCCACCTCCCTGGCTGGAATGAAAACTGCGCAACCAGGATTGTTTTGAATTCCTTCTTAAATCTGTTACCACAGAGGCGTTACCACTTCTAATTGGCCTGTGGCATGTCCATCTTTGCAGCCAGCCAGACACTGGCCCTGAAGGACATGGTGGTGGGGCTTCTAGCAGCTTCTCACGGGAGCCAGCCCTGCATGGCCCCCTGCTACCAAAACCCAGGTCTAGCAAAACCATGACAGCCCCCAACTCACCTCTGTGTGGCAGGTGGTAGAGAGCTTGTAGAGAGGATCAAGAAAATGCCTTCCAACAATGGCAGGCTATGCTGAAAGTCTTGGGCATGGAGAAATGCAGAACATATTTTAATATCAGGTTTTATGGGAACAACATATCACACCTGCTCCATTGCCCTTCCTGGTGTAGGTCCCTGACCTTACTGCCTGTTGGAGTGAGTTTCTGGGCCAGCATCTGGAAAGACCTTAAGTAAATATCTTGTTGATTTTTGGAAAAATGCTGCTCTATTATTACTGTATTAATCCTTATGTTGAACCTGATGGTAAGCAGTATCTATCCCCAAGTTTGTAAAGCTTTTCTTTAATAAAAAAAAAAAAATTAAAGCATGGGAAAAAGAGAACAATATCTGATAAATAGGTATGATTTTGGTCACATTCCTATGTGATATTTGCAGTTTCACTATATGAAACAAAGCAAGAAGGGAAAGAGCTACATTGTCTTATGAGGGGTACTGTGGAAGAAGAAATACTTTTTTTTTTCATGGTACAAGAAAGGTGATAGAGGAGTAGTTGGAGTGATGCTGGTCAGAGAAATGATCCCTCAAGATAAAAAATTAAGAAATTAAATTCTGCTTTTTGAAGTATTGAGTCATATGAAAGTATCTACATCTTTTCAGTGATTGAAAATAACCTTATAAGCTTGGTCTGCTTTTGAACTGAGAATAGCAAAATAGTGATACAGCAGCACAATAAGATGGGTGCAACATTAAAAAAAAAAGAGTGTGAAAGGGAGAGGTGAGCATGAAACAAAGTTTTAATTGATCCTTAAGGTGAAAAGCTGTTACCACTGAAATGGTGATTCTTCAGCTGCCAGAGCACACATACTGCAATTTTTTACTCTGCTACTGTGGATGTTATCATCATGCAGGAAAATATTTGACACATCATGTCTTTTTGGGGAGGTTAATGATTTGGGCTATAACAGGACATTTTTTAGAAACAAGGTCTGTAATCCTTCAGTGTTGCTTGCAGTATTTCCAGTTTGGTGAATAAACATATCCAGAACACGCTGTAGTTGTTACAGTACTTACAGGTTAGTGCTGCCTGTTCTTGTAAAACTCCTGCTGCAAAACAAGGCTTTACTTTGGTAAAAGGGACCTGAGGGGAAGAGGCAAACCATTTCAGGTTGAAGTGGATAATAATTTTGCTGGCTGAAGTACCAAGTTGCGTAGTTCAGTACTTCTAGTAATCTTACTGTCTCTTCCTGGCATCTAAGATGCAGATGCCTGAAAGCCATGCAGATGTATATGAAATCATTAAGATTGCAACCCTCCAGTGTCTCTGTCCCCAAAATGGGTACTCTGAAAGGCGAAAGGGCTTTCCAAAAGTGAATGAGCCCAACAGATGTTATTTGCCTCTGCAACTCTCCACTGATGTATGTTTTTTAATGTGTTGAAGATGACATTATAAATTCTTGTTTAATTTAATCCAGTCTTCAGAAGAAAACTCAAGATAAGTGTAGTTTTCAGTCAGTGAGTGGTCATGCAGCAGACCTGGTAAGAGTGGCCCTGTTTGTAGGAATCAGTACAGCATTATCTTTGAAATGGAATGGGACAAAACACTTTGCCTTCTTTGCTTAGTGTTGAGGCTGTGTCAAAAATGAGGTGTCCCACTCATGCTCCTGTATAGTTCTGCTCCTTCCTATTTCTAGTGAAAGAAATTTTAACTTGGAAATGACTGTTCTTACCATTGCCACGGTGGGATTTCTATGGTAGGATCAAGTAGCACGTTAAGGCTGGGAAAGGTGAGCTGGCAGTAGGTTTGGATTTGCACACGATCACAGAAGAGATCCCATGGAACAACCTGTGCTGTGCTTGGGGTAAATTATGACTCTGCAGTCACTAGGGTGTGTTCAGCCTCCCCTGATTCGGTCATCTAGAAGTTAGATGTCCAGTCTATCAGATGTCAAACCTCTTTTCAGTGTCACCAGACAAATGGATACTTTTTTGAAACTTAATATTAGAAGATTAATTTCCCCCTGGATAGATGTGTACTTTTCTCCTTTGACTACAGAGAGAGTTTAGTTTAGCTATCCAGGAGTTGTGCATCTGATGTGAAGTTTAGATAAGGATGTTGCAGTTTGCTCTTAATGGAACCATTAAAAACACTGATACAAAGCAGGAGTGGCCTAAGGTTTCCAGTTTATGAATAGAGAAGATTACCATTCTATAAGTAATTTATTTTCAGGTAAATGTTAGCTAATTATCCTTAATATGGCTATGAGTTCTTGCTGGCTGAGAGGCATCTTGTGAAGTCTTTAGGGGGCAATAAATTCACCAGCTGTAACCTGAAATGATAGAATAAGTTAAAGTTCTCAGCTCTGATACTCAAAGCAATAACAGGTAGCTGCTGCCTTGTCTGCTTTTATCTTTTGCATTTGGCTGCATCAAAGCAAATCATTCAGCATCTTGCCTTTGAGCTTTAGTGCATAAATAGTTATTAATTGTGACAATAGTCCTTAGGTACAAAGCCAAATTTACTGTAGAAAATGAAGTGCCATCAGGGAGAGTGTTGAAGTCATGTTTATTTTTTGTGAAAGTTTAGAGCAGATCAACAAACACTGCAGCTGGAATTTGGTATTACTTTCTCATAATGGCTATTTTAAATAGTGATGGTTCAAAGGAATTAATCTTCCAACCAGACTTGCTATTGATTCTATTCTTCTCTTGTTTAGCCTGGAGGAGACTGAGGGGAGACCTCATTGCAGTTAAAACATCCTTTTGAGGGGAAGAGGAGAGGCAGACACTGATCTCTTCTCTGTGGTGACAGTGACAGGGCTCAAGGGAATGGCCTGAAGGTGTCAGGGGAGGTTTAGGTTGGATACTAAGAATGCTGTTGTGATATAGTCTTAGTCCTAGTCTTACAGATGTTAGTAGTCTTAGCTGTTAGCAATTCTTCAGTGACACAAGCCAGAGACGAACATTATAATGCGGTTCAATTTATTGTTTTCCTTCTAGTTTGACACCAGTTCTAGAACAACTGAGACAGTGAGCTAATAAATGATTTCCAAGTGGTTTTATTTGATCAAGCATAAAAGCAAGACAAATGCTGATGTAAATGCATTGAACTGACCATTATCTTGTGAGGTTGAACTATGGCTTAGTTTCTGCATGCTACAGCAAGATATTAATTGAAATCTCTGCTAAGAGTTCAATAAACCAGGACTTTCCAAGGTAAACAGTTCACTCATTTACTTCAAGAGATGTGCCCATTGTGCTGTGTTTTTTGTGCTTTCTCTGTAGCTGTAGATCTTAATACACTGTCAGGTAAAGCAACAGAGGAGACCTGTGCTTCTGTAGGCAGATGCACAAACAGCTCTGATGTAGAAATCGTTTTGAGAAGCAAGTTTCCAATATTTTACCAGCTAGTGCATGCTGGGTGCTCCCAAGATGAAGAAATCTTTTCTGCTGTAGCCAAGCAGGTTTAATAATTTTTGATTTCTTCCCAGAAACTTAGCTTGCTGTTGTGTTCTCACTTTCTGCTGGAGTTTGTATTTTTAATGTGTGACCAGGGTGCTCAAACTGCAGCTCGCTCAAGAGTCTGGATCTATGTGTGTTGGTGAGGATGCTTTTTTCACTCCAGCAATTTTGTGTTTCTTATCTCTCAGTATATATTGTTTGTCATGGCATCATTTCTGACATTTCTTCACAGCTGGGTAATATTTCAGCCTATTATGTGGCTTAATGGTTTGTTTTTCTTTGTACTCTATGAATTGCCTTCCAAACTGAAGCTGTTTGGAGAGAGTGGCGAGTGTTTTAGGGGTCCCTCGTGCATTTTCAGAAATGCTCTTGGAAGGCTTCTATCATGCAGAAGGAAGAATGGATGGGTTTTCAGTGAGGCAGCTTTCTCGTAAAAGTCCAGACCTTGGATTTCCCTCCTCATGGGCATGTTACTAAGCTACTTGTTGTCCTTGAAAAAAGGAAATAGCCCAGGCTGACACTGAAAATTAATAGCTGGTATGTCTTGGTGCACTGTGCTGCCAGGTCTTGTGGAGCACACATCTTTAAGTCTCTGTTCTTTCTGTGCTTTCTTTTTATAAAAATAAATATTGCCTAGGCCAATTCCCTTATAGATCTGTCAGGAGTGCTCATGGATCTCTCTCTGCTGGTTTGAACCCTAATTCTTTAAGGGCAGATGTATATGCCTAAGTGTCTGGTTTTATCATCATCTGGGAGTCACACATACACTGTCTTTTGTTTTTTAGCTTCTGCTCTGGAATAAGAGTAGCTGTAGGAAAAACAACTGAATCTATCCTGTCTCCTTGCTTTTACCAAGCAACTGAATTTCAGTGAAGCCCCAGGGAGAGATTCCACAGCTATAGAACAGATGCTCTCTGTGTTCAGAATCTGGGATTTTATTTCTTCCTCAGACATTTGATCCAGCTGCTTATCCTGAGGTGTCTGCTTATTGCTTGTGTTATAGGAGCAAAGAGGACTTGATCCTTCCTTGAAGTGAGAGAAAATGTCCTTCAGCACTGGTCACAAACATCAGTCTGAGATTATTGTGGATGCAAAATCTAGGTGGAAGTGTCTGTATAGATGCTAAACTGGATTAAGTGATGGCTGCAAATACGTGAAATTCTCTTCATCTGAGTGATAGCTGCCTTGGGAAACATTACTTTGCAAAAACATTTCCTTGATGTAGTTCAAAGAAATGAAGTAACTACAAACTGTGTTTTTAGAGTTTATTTATGTTTCTTCTTCTTATATCTACAATGTAAAGTAACAGGGAAGGGAAGAGAAAAACCTATTTTCTAGGGCATAATCAACTATTTACAAAACAACTGAACCCTGGATTTTATTGTTTCTCTGAAACACAAATATCACTGATATTTTTATAAGGTCTGGGGGAGGAAATCAATGCTGCATCTACCACAAGTCCTCATGTTAGCAGTAGTCTGGTGGTGTTTGCAGTGGTGTGGGGTGTGTATTGGATGTGGTGCTGTTTATGTAGGGTCTTTCTCAAAGCTGCCTCCATGCTCCTAATAATCCAACTGGAGAAGCCAACTATCTCTGCAGCACATGTGGAGTCTGAGTAAGGTTTTGCTTTAGTGGGATCTTACAATTACAACAAGGTTTTTGTTTGTCCTGAAAGTTCTAGTTCCAGACTATTCTGAATCCTAGACTTCACCAGCTCATGACAGTCATGTTCAGAGAATACCTTCCAGTCTTTTTCAATATTAAGGTGTTGAAAAAGCTTTTCAAACACTTTATGGATCTTTCTATTTCTGAGGCATTTTAAACCTCAACTATTTTAAGAAATTGTCCGGGATTTTTCATTGACTTTGGAGGCTTTTTTCCTTTCAGAAGAAGCTTTCTCCCCATGTTTCCCTCACCCCCTGCCCTGTGTTTTCAAATGACCTTCAGTAGAGTTGGAAATATGTTTCGCTTCTGCAATCCCCTAGTTGTGCAACCAAGATGTACACAAAATGCTTCTAAAATAAAACTAACCTCCATCTCTGTCTATTTCCTACTGGCTGTTACTTCTACTTGTTTCTTTTTTGGCAACTACAATATTTTACAGCTCCTCCACCTTTGCCTTTTTTTATATTCCTTTTCAAGCATTTTCATGCAAATGTTTAAATTCCTGAGTCATCCTGTGGAAGTGTTTTCTTGCCTTAGTTCCCATTTTTCTTCCTGCAACACCCTTCCCGTGTTGCTCTTTTACATAAATTCATGCAGTATGTGCTCACATACTGTTATTGCTACATAGGTGAAACATGCTGGTCTGAGAAATGAATTTTCTTGGAGAGATCCATCTTGGATTTAGCCAGGTGGACTTCTTACTGTTGTTTCTGGTCACACTGCCCAGTGGTAAAACACTGAGTTTACTGCAAAGAGCAACCAGTGTTCAATTATGGGCCACATAGACTAATGTTGAATAGCAACCTCTTTTACAGAGAGCTTCCAGAGGTGTGGTCATCTACTGCCTGGTTGTGCAGTTGGATGCCATTTGGAGATAAGATAATGGATATATTGGAAGTTATTTCTATAAGGAGCAGTCCTAGAGGGAACCATAACCAGACACAAAGTTTGGAGTAGTAAATATCAGGAGAGGAGCTTTGTGAGAGAGGTATAAATATCCTTGAATCTGCATAAATACCTTCTACCTTCAAACTGAGCTGAGGAGCTTTGAATGCTTTAGGCTAAAGGGTGCCTCTGCATGTTCCTGGAGGGGCTGCGTGCACTGATGTGGTGTTATGAGCAGACTTGAGTCCTGCCATTCAATTCTTCTTTGTGCTTGCCTTCTGGCCACAATCCTCTGAAAAGCGCCAGAGAAAATATGCCAGGGAAGCTGACAGAGGACAGGTCCTAAAGGAGGGTGGTAAGCTGTGAGAGCAAAATGACTGTTTCAGGCACATCAGAGAAAATACTAGGTCCAATTTCAGATAGTGCATGTTCAAGTTGTGTTTCTGGAACCCTGAGGCATTGTTTGCTGCCTAGCAGATGTGTGCTGGACTAAGGAGCTTTGCGAGAACCTGGCAAAATGAGGCAACTGTGTAGCACTGATAGGTCAAACTGATACTCGATGTATGCAAGTTAATGTGCAACAGAAGGAATAACCTGTGCTGTTTACATTCTTCTTTACTGGCTTCAGAACCAACTGCAGTCCACAAATAACAAATGGTTTGCCATCATAAGGAAACGGAATTGCCAGCAGGTTGTGAAAAGAACAAGGGAAATAAGACTTAATGACAGTCACCCTCGGTGTGTTGTGCAGCCACCTGGAAAGCAGTGTGTGCTTCTTAGCCTGCTGCTGACAAGAGTGTAGAGATGGAGGAGGAAGAAGCAAAAATAATTAGTGGTATGGAAAGATTCTGCTAAGAGGAGGCGTGCAAAGACTGGGAGCATTCTTCTGGAGGCAAAATGACTAAAAGAGTCACTGAAGAAAGCTTCAAAATGGATTAAGTTGTATATTGTTGAATTGCTGGGCAAGAGAAGTATTAATGATCTTCTCTCCTCCACTCTCTCATGACTGCGAAGTAACCCCTTCAGTTACCTGGGCAGTCATTTGATGTTTATTCCAGCAGTGCCATAGGCAGACATCAGAATCTTGGGCAACAGATGAGGATAGTTGTAGGGGAAACATGGTCACAGAATGTTTTGTTGTTTAAACCCTACAACATTCTATGCTCTGCAGCTTCTCAGGGGGTACTTCCAGGTGCCACCTGCCTGAGTGCTACCTCCTGCTTCTTGAGTCTTGTGACCTGGAGGGGACTCAGGAGCTGCCAAACCAGGTTGAAACCTGCAGGCATTTTCTGACTTTACTTGAATTGCATGGTAAACAGGGAAAAAAGCTCCTTATTTGGCTAATAATTCTATAATCAGATGAGAAAAATAGGCAGTTCTAAAATGCCTTTTAATAAAGTAATTTTCAATTTAGAAATGTGACCGGAAGTGGTTTCAAAGCTGGTACCTGTGGGAGCTGCTGTTCAGCATGGTCCATGTCGTTATAAGATGATGAAGGATGTTCCTACAGATATGAGAGCAGTTATGGGAAATGTTAGACCCAAGATGCTTTAGGAATTGCTGACTTGGTTCACTGACTTTAGCTTGGTTTAAAGGCAGAGAATACATGTATCTTATTTTTTTAATGAATTTGTGATTTGTTTTTTGAGTGACATGAGTGATTTTATGCAAGTGTAATTTTATTAGCTTCAAACAAAGTTAATATTTTATGGAAGAGTATAAGACCTCTTGAAAACATCTGAATACTGCAACTGGAATGACAGAATTTTTTTTGTTGGTTTGCTTTTATTTTCTGCGTATGTAAGAATGATGTTAGTTTATGCAACTCTTGTGAAGCAAAACATGTTTTCCTTGTTTCTGATACTGTTTAACAAGATAGTAATGGCATTTGTCCTTGGGTTTCTGTCAGCTTTGTTTCTGGTGTACAAAAGAGTTAATCAGCCAAATTACTTAATAGCACATGAACACTTCTGTGGCATAACAACAGCCAAATAAAGTACTTAATTCTATTAAAGCTTTTCTTCATGTCCATGCAAAAGAAATCACTTTTCATGTTTTATTTCATGATTCATAACTACTTAGGAATTGGTGTTCTAGGCACTGCAGTGTTTTTAATAACACAGCTGTCTGCTGCTCTGATGTGGATGCAACATGCACATCATATTGTGGACTTTGCTCTGGAGTACTGAGAAAATGAGAGAAGAGTGCATTGTTTGGTGATAAACTTAACTACCCCTATATTAATAACAACTGTATTGTCAGGGATGCTGTACGCATTTGACCTACATCTACCTATAAAACTACAATAAGAGTGTGTAATGCTGCTACATAAACATACTGGCTTCTCATGATGAACTGTTGTTAACAAAAGTCGCTGAAGATATTTCTTTAGCATAAGCTGTATTTATATACTACAGCTGAAAGCTGCTGAAGACTAAACATCTGTTTACAATTGCTTATGCTTTATTACTGCTTAGTGGAGAACATTGTGAAAGGTCTTTCAGTGTTGTCTTGCTTGCACAATTTTCATGAGGTTTGTTTTTTGGAAGCTGAGAACAGCTTAACCCTCTGACAGGGAGACTTGGCCAACAGAGGCCAGCTTTAGCCACACGGCTAAATTTGATTATTGGTTCACTTGTTTGCTTTGAGAGAGCCTAGGTGACCATTAAATGGTAGTTTTGGAGTGGTAGTGAAGCCCTCCTTAACCATCCTGGTGCTGGCTCCCATACAGGTCCCATGGCTAGGTAGGGTGGTCACCGACAGACAGCCATCTGTGGGGATGGCCAGGGGCTGTGATACCCCTTGGGAAAAGGGCAGGGGTGAGCATCCTGGGGCGCTGGTGTTTACTTCTCTCTGGAAGAGTGATTGCCACAGCATGGCATAAGTCAGTTCTGGAGGCTGTCAGCTGTTCTGGGATAGCATTCCTCTCCAGTTCTTTGGAGAGCTCCTGCTAGCAAGAGTGGTGTTTCTAACTCTCACCTTCCTCCAGTGAAAGCAGGCTCACTATAAAATGTGGTTTTTACCTCTTAAAATTTATAGAAAACTTTTCAACCTGTTCAAAAGCAGGCTTTCACTAGAGTAATATTGTTAGATTTTCTAAGCTATAGTAGAGTTGTTTTGGAGGAGCATGGAAGGTATTTACTTATGTAATTCTTTCCATAAAGGGGGTAAGGTGTAATATAAATCTTGGAGCTGATGAACACATGATGCATGTTCTGGCTCTACTGAGCTGATACAGTTGAGGTATGTTGCCTGTAGTAGAAGGTTCACAGATTTAAAAAAATACATAGACATGTTATGCTTTGCCTGTATACTGCCCAAATGCTTGACTAAGGTGCCAAGGCTCCTCACAGGAATGCAATCATCACCTAATATTTGTTTTCTTATTTTAGTACCCCATCTCTCCCTCAATAAGCACAAAGGAGAATTTTTCAATTTGTTTTAAGCATAAAGCAGAAGAGTATTCACTGGTGAATATTTAATGTCTCAGGAAGAAAAGTGCAACACCAGAAAAACAATGAAATTAAATCATACCTGATGTGCTTCCTCTGGATCTAGGAAGGTCTAGGAGGGAGGGTCCTCTGGATCTAGAGAAGAGTGCTACAGTAATCTTTCACCCTGGTATTGATGAGTGGCAAGTGCTGTTCTTGTGTTCGTGGCTCTTTCATATGTCATGACACTATGTGCTGTGCCACCTCTGCACTTGCCCGAGGTGACAAGATTTGGGGTGAGGCTGTTGGGGAGGCTATGTTCAGAAGATCAAGGCTGAAAGTCAGAAGGAAGACACATGGAAATTTGGGCCATGAATATTTTTATAAGACCCATTGCTGTAGCAAGAGTGAGCATGTGCCTTTAAGAACTGAGGAACAGGTATTCTTACTGTGTAAATTCAGTGTAGCATCTGTATGAAAAACTTTAGAAAAAGCATTTCATCTGAAAGCATATTCTGACTTCTGAGAAGCATTGAAAACCCTCGTGTCCTTTTCAGAATAATGCAGGTAGAGGAGGTGTTTGAGTGGCATTGTGATGGTGCCCACTGAGCTGTGTCACTCCTGCTATGGGAAGCTATGAAAACTAAAAGCTGAAGGAATTCACGGTGGTGAGGGGGAGACTGTCAAGGATTATATGATGCAAAAAAACACCTTTACTTGTTCAGAAGGTTTTTGTACCAAACACCAACAGTAGCTGCTCTGTAGAAAAATGGGCACAGCCATGCTTTGGCTTGGCTTCTCTAATCATTAGTGATGGGTCATAATGGCAACAGGCAGTGAGGACAGAAACCCCTTACACTTGATCTGACTTAATGTGTATACCTCCTCTGAGTAAGTGAAAACAAGCTTAAAAGGTGCTATTTCACAATATCTTGTTTAGCTAAGTTGATAGCAGTCAGTTCTCCAGATCTTTGAGTGACTGCTTCATGATTACAAAATGTTGATATTGAGATCCCATCATTGTACTGGTCTGTTGAGACATAAGCCCTGTTTGTAACCTCTATGGAATTACTAAGTTGCTGACTCTTCTGACTCACTGCATTAGAAAAGCTGAGTTTCATTTGTAAGTGCTATGTACATTTCAGAGTACTAAGTACAAATTTAGCACTCTCAGTATAAACTGAGTATCTGTAGGAAGTTTGTAAATAGTTCCTGTTGCTTCTATTACTTGGCAGAATTGCACATTCATAAGATACTGCTTCAGTTTGGCCTGACTTCAGCGGCTGCCACTTTTTTTTCATGGCAGCAATAAAAGCATCTCTAATTTAACTAAACCAAGATGTGTAACAAATCATTGTACCCAAAATAATACTGATGAGACACTCTAAACACTTTCCTCCAAACTCTCTATAAGAGTTTGGGAAGTTGCAGACCTGGCTGACAAATGACTTTGTGTTAGGACAGCTGTTTGGAGAGGGTGAGTGCTGCCTAATGGGGCAATGAGTATGAAGAGGGTTGTCTTCAGTAACTGTGCTGCTTTTTGAAATGATTCAGCACTGGGCCTATGAGACTTTAGGAAATGTCTTGGTACACTAGGAACAAAGTAGAGTGCTATTTTTCTTTTTCTGTTCTCAACTCTCACATTTCAGAACAGCCTGTGCTGTACTGCTGTATTTCTACACAGCTGAGCTTGAATCTCACCACTTCAAACACTAGTCATGGTTTTCATCTCTTGTGACAACCAAAACTGAGCAAGGCTCAATTAGTGGAGGCCAGACTGGATGCATGTATAACTACTGGATTTAGGTAGCTTAGCAAAAAAAGAGCAGTGGTAGGAAAGGAAGGAAAAGGAAGAAAGCGTGAAAAACGGGAGAGAGCAGGGAAGAAGCAGAGGTTACGCATTGATATATTTGACCTGAGCAGCAACAGATTTCATGTGCTTGTATGATGGAACAAAGTTTCCTTGTCCTGTGGGCAAGCAGGTGACTTGAGGTCTGCACTGTCCCTGGGTGCCATGACCAGTGTCTGCAATTCAGGAGACCATCCACACCTGAGTGACTGTTTTAACGTTGGACAAAGTATTATCTTGTGACACCCTTGCAGTGCCTCTTGTGCTGTTCAGGGCCTGTCCTGGGATCACAGAGGCAGCAGCAGCTCCCAGCTCTGCGGCAGTACTTGTGTGCTTCCATGTTCCCCAGGGGCCCCTCTATGAGCCCTTCCTCCTCCTCTCCCAAACTGCACAACCAGAAGGGCACCAACATCGCTGTGTCCACACCTTTCTAATCTGGGCCACCCCTGGTGATGAGGGTAGCATCAGTGCCAAGGTTCTGGTAGGTGTAGGGTTAAGGTTCAAAGAGCCACAGAGCCTATGGCTCCAGGGACAGTAGGGCTGGAAAAGTCAGAACAGGCAGAGAATGGCATGGCACCAACATTGCTGCCTCCACACTTTTCTAATCCAGGCTGCTCCGGATGATGGGGTCCTCAGCTTCTGCACAAAGCTTGCTTTAATATTAGTGTGGGGGTTCAGAGATCCACACAGCGTACAACATAGGGCTCCAGGGGCACTGTACAGCAGGGCACTACATGGCTGCTTCTGCTCTCCTTTCTCATCTTGGCCAGCCATGTGTCGGCTACCTCAGCAGTGTCTCATTGCTTCCCCTCATGCATAGGACTCTGTGCATCCTCCAAAACTCGCCCTATAGCAGTGCCTTCTTTCCTGGTTTCACTTCCAATTCTAGCACTTCCCATGTCTGACCCATACTGTCCCCTGTTTTCTGACAAGCTAGGATCCTTCAGTCTTTGCCTGCCAGCTGAATTTTGATCCTATTTCCTTGCTTGTCCCTTCCCCAGGTATTCATTGTGCCACTGCATTGCTTTCTCCTGCAGAGATTTCCCCCTTCTGTTTCCTTCAGTCTTATTCCAGATCTGCATTTTCCTTCCCTTTTCCAAGTAACTTTGTCCAATCTTCTTCCTCACTGCCACTGTTTTTACTCTTGGATATAGGACCGAGTTTGCATGCTTCTGAATAAATGTTTGCATATTTGTGCATTGAGATGTGCTTGAGGATGCTTGGAAGAATGGTCGTGTAGCTATTTTGGAAACATTAGTTTCAGTACTTGACCTAGAAACTCCATTAGTCTGCCAGAGCAAGATGTAACAACAAGCTGAATTTTATCTGCTTGGTGAAAGCTGAGCAAAGGAAAAAAACAGCTGTTTTTCTTTTCTGATGCTTCATAGGTTTTGGTTTTCTTTTTATGCTATAGCATTTGAACAGACTGTTCATTGTAACTCTTCAGCATCCTGTCATCTTAATCTACCTGAAACATAGTGAAGTTCTTTGTTGTCTTTGTGCGTTTGCACTGGAATCAAATTACTTCTCCCTTCATTCTCCTGGTGCAGGACCATAGGTTTTCAGGAGTGAGACTTCTTTACTGGGTAATACACATGACAGGGCAGTTCAGAAGAGAGGGGAAATTGTCAAAATTCATAGTGTGATACTAGAATTACAATCTTCTGAGGTACATAACCACTGGTGGTCTCATCCAGGCTCCTAAAAAAGGTAGTCTTCAGGGCCTTCTGGCTCAGGTGCAATAGCAGATGTGTCCCCGTGTCTCTTAGAAGATACTGTTTCAAATTGGAATCCTAAATGTTATCAGATGAGGAAACGTACTTCCTGAGCACAGTGGTCACAATGTCACGCTGATTTCACAGGTTTTGACCCCAAGTTGGAGGCAAAACAAAATGGATTGTTTGGGGCTTTGGGGTTTTTTTGTGTTTTTTTTTTTTTGTTTTTGTTTTGTTTTGTTGTTTTATTTGTTTGTGTGTGTGTAAGGAAGATAAGGTCAGAGGAACTAGCAACCAGGCTTTGGAGTTCTAACTTTTTGCAGGATGCTGTGCTACCTTGTTTGCCTCTTGCTGGCAGGCTGCCATACCACACAGGCAATTCTTTCCATTTTAAAAAGAGAAAAATCATCATGTTGGTTTCTGTGCAGATAACTGGCACACGAGATTAGCTTACTCACGTAGTCCCTCAGCTGAACATCCAGATAGCAGCTATGTTTGACTTGCTCTTTTTAGAAGGTCTTTACAGCCCATCAGTTTTAATAAGCATGTTGGGAGCAGAGGTGGGGAACCCTCAAGCTTTCACCTTCTTTTTATGTTGCAGGGAAAATTACTTTCCTTTTGCACAAAATATCTCATGTTGGGGTTCCACGCTGGTTTTGCACCATTACAGATTCCATGAGTAAAGTTGAAACCGTCATACTGTAGTGCAAAAAGCTGTAGCTTCAAGTTATTAAATATTCTGAAAATCATGTTTTAATGCTATTCCATGGCATAGAAGGAATCTCTAATAAGGCTTTACAGTGGAAAAATATACAAATAGGAGGGGTTTTATATATTGGAAGTGCATTGTTCTGGTGAAGGGGTTTGCAAGTCTTCCTGCAATATCTTTGACAGAAAAAGGCAGGGAGAACTAACAAGCCCTTTTTAAAGTTACAATTTCAGCTGCTTTGAAATGTGCCTGGCATGGCTACAGACAATTCTAGTTACAGATAGGCCTTCCACTAGCAGAAGAAAAGGCTGCCCTGGGGGAAGGGAACCCAATTGCAAAAGGTCCTGGACCCCAGGAAAATGGAAAAATCTTCCATTTCCCAGGGGAAAATAAGTTACTAACTTCCCTGTAGCTCATGGGGCATTGACAGAGGTGCCTCAGTTTCTGCAGCACCAGGCTCAGCAAGTCTTCAGCCCAGCCTGTTTCTACAGGTCACCCTGGCCACACACAAGTAGCTGGTGTTTCTTCAATCTCTCTTCCTTGCCTTTTGATATGTACTCCCTAACTACAAGGGAATGTACTTGCAGGAATATCCCACAATCTGACTATTCATGGTCTTGGTGATCATATATTGTGCCTGCAGGGACTCCTGTGTTTGTTCTGTTCAAGCAATGAAAGGGTTTGAAAATTCAATGCTTAAAATCTGAATTTGACCAGGATACTTAGAGGAACTTTGTTTCCAAGATATCATGATGAAGACGTCTGTAATTATTCTTTATTCTTAGTAGGGACAAAACAGTGAGGGAAAGACTAAATCTTTAGAATAAACAATGTCCTGTGATATTTCATCATGGAATCATAGGATGGTTTGGATTGGAAGAGACCTTAAAAGATCACCATGTTCCAACCCTTCCACTAGCCTAGCTTGCTCTCAGCCCCATGCAGCCTGGCCTTGAACACTTCCAGGGATGGAGCATCCACAACTTCTCTGGGCAGCCGGTGCCAGTGCTTCACCACCCCCATAGTAAAGAATTTCTTCCTTATAGCTAATCTAAACCTACTTTCAGTTGGAAGCCATTCCCCCGTGTCTTATCCCTTGCTTTTGTAGAAAGTGCCTCTCCAGCTCTCCTGCAGGCCCTCTTTAGTTACTGGGAGGTCGTTCAGAAGGGCTCCCTGAAGCCTTCTCTTCTCCTGGCTGAATAGCCCCAGCTCCCTCAGCCTGTGTTAGCAGCAGCTCTCTGATCACCACGTGGCCTCCTCTGGAACTTTTACAGCAGGTCTATGTCCTTCTTATGTTGGGGTCCCTGAAGATGGTGGCCATTCTTCTTTTGATGCAGCCCAGGATCCAGTTGGATTTTTGGGCTGCCACTGCCCTTCACCAGGTTAAGGTTCTTGTCAACCAACACCCCTAAGTCTTTCTCCTCAGGACTGCTCTTTAATCCATTATCTGCCCAGACTGTATTTGTGCTTGGGATTATCCTGGCCCAGGTGCAGGATCTTGTACTTGGCTTTCTTGAACTTCATGAGGTTCACCCAGGCCCACTTCTAAAGCCTGCCAAGGTCCCTCTGGATGGCATCCCTTGCCTCCAGCATGAAAACCACATCACACAGCTTGGTGTTGTCAGCAAATTTGCTGAGGGAGCACTCAATTCCACCTTCTGTGCCATGGACAAAGACTTTCATCAACAATGGTCCCAGTAACAATCCCTGAGGAATGCTGCTGGACATGTAATCTGAAAAATTTGAATGTAATTTGTTGAAATTCAAGACATGAAAGAAACATCTTCAATATTGAACTCCACAGTGATGTGGACCAAACTATTTGGAAGAATACACAGTATTTCTCACTGCAATTGCAAAGCTGAGGGAAATGTATGGAAGTTGAAGAAATACAGATTATATTTAACCATAACATGAATTTCAATGTCACTTCAATATCCTTAACAACTTTCAAAGTCTGGTTAGAGCTGATGTGAAGATTAAGTTGCTGTCATGAATAGTCTTACTGCAAATACTCAATGCAAGTGCCCTGGGCCATTTAGCTTAGTATATGATAGATAACTCCTCACCTTACTCATCTAAAATTTCAGAAGAGTTGAAATTTTACTCAAAACTCTTCTAAATTTATGTTAATATTTCTCTAGTTCTTAAAATGACCTTCCAATTCAAGTAGTAAATCAGAATTCGAACTCTTTCACACTTGATCCTTAGTACAGTACCCAAATCTTGTTCATAAACACTAATCTGTCTTGTTTGACGTATCCTGCACATTTAGTGTGGCCTCCCCAGATGGTGTATCTAGCATTCTTATTTGCAACTTATGGATATGAAGTTAAAAATTGGGTAATAAAGTGATTTCTAATTTTTCACCATAGCAAATTTTACTTGCCACAGTCACTGAATAAATTTTTTCATGTAGCATCATTAACGCTTTTATAAGGTGTCAAAAATAAATGAAAATTTAAAAAAATATTTTTGCAGGAACATGAAAACATTGGTATGTTAAAGCCTAATTTTCAACTGTGGAAGATTTAATCTTTTGGTTTTGTTTTGTCATCCCCTTGAAAATAGATACAAGTTTTCTGATTCAAGAGACTTCCCAGATTGGTCCTATGTGTTAAATGTTCAATTTAAAAAATGCTTACAAAAATTTGACTTAATTTTTAGTCTGGACTATGCATTTGGACTAACATAGGTACTAGAGTAAGTTCTTATATAAAAAAAATTATTCTGGTTATATGCAAACCACACTTTTCTTGTTTTAAGGAATAGCGAGTGCCTTTGAAGTATTCTCATAGACTGTGAAGTATGTCCTTCATCTACATTGAACCAATGCTCTCTATTGCACACAAAATAGGAAAATCTTCTGAAGTTGATAAAGAATTATTGCTTGAAACTAACCCGTAGGGCTTGGATTTATTCTGGATGATTTCCTAGTAAAAGTTCTATTGCTTTTTTGTTTAGGATGGAAATATCACAATCAGGGTAAACATTTTTATGAATCTTTTATCTGCATAAATAAAGTTTTTGTTTTTACTTGACATCCTGAACTTCACAACTATTAAAATGACCTGGAGTACCAGGGTCAAAGGAGTGACTTGAATGCTCAGCTTGCATTTTGTGGCATCAAGTCAGCTGAACTTTGTTGTGTTTCAGATTGAGAGAATTCAGTGTTGTCAAACTATTTACCAGACTATAAACCAGAGCAAGTTTTGTCCTTGAGCACAAAGGACATTTTTCATTCTTATAATTTTTTTTGCATTATAGCACATCTGTCTGCCTCTATATTGAGCCTTTATCTAACAGATGCATATTTTTATCAGCAAATGGATAGGAATATATAGATGCCAGGTTCAGCCAATTATTTGGATTCAACTCTAAAAAAAATACCCTTAATGTAACATTGCTCAGAAAATGCATCTGTACAGGTTGCTGCATTAGCCATGGTGTCACAGACAGAAGGGAGTGTAATGATGAGAGCAGATATATGTTATGACCTTAAATTGCCCCAGCTGTCCTATTTTCTGGGAACATAGGATATGGGTTCACTAAAGAAAGACAGGAAGGTCTGCATCAATCTAATCACTGAGTTTAAAAAAAAAGTACAGCTGTACACTGTAATTTCCTGTGCAAATATTGCATGCCCAGTTTAATTTACTGTCCTAACTTGAGTAAATTTTATTTCACTAGCTCAAGTTAAAACCCAAGACATTTAACTATTATGAAAGCATATAGTTGGTATTTTGGAAAACATCAGCTCAGGTTAGGTTGATACACTGGGGAGAGAGGGAAATGTCACTGATTGGTAAAAGCACTATTTTCTTTTCAGATGCCATTTCACACTTCTAATGCCAGGGAAATACTCTTTTGATTCATGGAAAATAGAAATATCAGAAGTCAAGTTTCCTTGGATGTCAGTGAATGGTACAAAACAATGTTTTTCAGCAGAACTTCTGCTACTTTAGAGGCAGGTCTTTGTATTTGGTTTTTTTTTAAAATCAAATTAAAGATGATATGTTCTATATCAGGATTCTTCTATCTCTATCAAAAAGATATGTTCAGGACAGTCAGTGGCTTTCTGAGCTTCAGTGGCAACCTGCTGAAAGATATGGGAGGACTGGAGAGGGAAATGTTTTAGTTCTGTGAAGCCATTGATCCCTTTCTTATGAAGACTTGTGCACTGCATTTTCTATTTTGCAAAGGTCTTCACAGTGCAATTTCTCCACCTATCATTCTTCCTGGGCTTATATTGCCTACCTTGTGCATGGCATTACTGCATCATGCAGAAGTGGCATGCACCTGCTGGAAATACCACTCCTCAGTTTATATTGTGGTTGTAATTGGGACAGAGGTTATTCGGCATAGCAGTTATTATTTTCTAGGTTAAAATTGCTGAGTAATTATTGCTGTGAATGTTGCACTGCAATATTGTAGCTTCAGATTCACACAGAACTGCTGTAAGGATGAGGTTGTCCTGGTTGATGTTCATATGAGAATCTCATTGCAAATAAAATTTCATGCATGAGATAGAACATTTTTGGACAAGTTACTTTAGGAATTTTTCTCTTAAAAAGATACATTTTAAGGTATTGTTAGAAGAAAAAGCAAGTGGAAACTGTTAGAGAAGCATCTTCCCCCTTTATCCTCCCAAGAAAATGTTTGAAGAGTCTACTCTCTGTTCAGAGAACAAGTTTATGGAGTGTTTACTTGAGCAAAGTAAAAATGTTCAAAGATGGATGTCTGTGTTTAAGTGGTTCACATTGTGGTCATGTTTCCTGATTCAGTATCATTTAAAGGGCTCCCTGGTTGCCTCTGATATTTCCTTAAGACTTTATGTCATTGAAAAGGTGAACACTCAGGGAAGAAAACTGAATTTAACTCAGTGGGAGGCTTTAACCTCTTTAAGTATGTTTCAGCTAAATATTCTGAAAATTCCTGTTCCTCCTTCCTTCGCTCTTCATTATAATTCTCATTGATTTAAATTATCTCAAAGTGCAGCCTCATATGTGTGTTTCCTTGCCAGGCTATCCTGGGACTGTGAACCAGGAGCTGAGGAAGATTTTACACAACAAGATGGCAATAAATACAGACATAAACTTGTGTTCTGAACCATGCTCGGCAATGGAGGAAGCTGACCTCGATACAATGCTTGGCCATGTCTCTTTACTTTGGAGAGTTGTGGTTGGGTTGGAAATCCCTGGACTTGCAAGCTCTGCCACTGGGTTCCCCCGTTCTTCCACTGTGGTAGAAGGGCATTGCCACTCTTCCTTCTGAGGATTTAACTTGTTTGGACTTTATTTCCCTGGTTTTACAGAGTGGTGAAGGAGGGAATCTTCCCCACAATAAAACTGAACAATGGCAATCTCCAGTATAATGTCTGAGACAAAAATTAAACATATATATATTTGCAGTCCCCAAATGGCTGTTCATTTAATTGCCACTCATCTTTAGACAGTGGCACACATGCAAATATAGTTAAAATCTTTCTCAATTTTGCTCTCCTTGTTCCTGAGACAGTGAATCTGGAGGTTATTAAATGGCCTTGTGGTGCTGCTTTCTTTATCTCACCATGCTCAGACTCAAGAGTTGTGGAGGTAATGGGGAGTAGTGAGCTGATCAAATCTGAGACTCAATTAGTGAGGAGACTGGACAGGACTTGAAAATGATCTGAGTGGACAAAAATTGAGGCTGGAAGTGTGGGTCAGCTTGCAAGAGTGCAGTGGAGAACCCTGTAGAAACTGTCTCTATTCTGACATAGTCTTTGTGCTCTCTAAGCAAAAAAACCAACCAAACAAAAAAAACAAGGCACTTTTATTTTTTTCACCAAAACCCTCCTAATACTTTTTGTGTCTCTTGCTATTTAGAGATCTTCCTCTGAGGAGGCGGCAGAGACTCACCCGTTTTAAGGCTTTGGGGTCATCGTAAACACCCTGGTGTATGTCCTGGCATTTAACGTGGGAGTAGATGTATTAATGAAAGGCTTGTAGAATGTAAAGCAAAATCAGTGTGAAAATGTAATAAAGTGATGAGAGGATAAATGAAAAAAAAGGAAATTAAATGAGAAGGAAATGCCGTAGGTGAAATGAAGTTGGGAGACTGCTTCCAGGAAGGTAAGTGGTTTAAATATAAATAGTGCAATTAGCCATTTGTTACTTTCGTGGAGAGTGAAACATAAAGTTCAAATACAATCCAGTAAGACTGTGTTGTCCTAAGTACAGGTCAGCTGTTGTGGTTCCAGAGAAAAATTAAACACCAAGATCACTTCAAGAACAAAAATGTAGCTCTTAGTACTGAAGCCATTTTTTTTGATCTGTAATCTTTTGAGTAACTAGATTTGTTTGCTTGCTTAAGCAAATCATAATGTCCTTCCCAGGATCCTTTCAAAAATTCTATCCACCATGCTAAGAATTGCATCTCAAACTCACCAAATTTAAAGACGCCTTCTGGATCTTCCCCCATTCCATATTCTGGCTGTGATCCAGGCTGGGTTTTCCCCCATTCCATATTCCGG